>CAUYRH010093879.1:0-14126 GCA_963574655.1 Perodicticus potto
TAGTGATTAAGAAAATGCTATGAGGGCTATCTCTCACAGTACGATCAAAATGTTTCTGATTGTATATGAAGCACATTCTGCCCTATGATTGCACCAATGTACACAATTATGATTTAATAAAATTATTAAAAAAAAAAAAAAGTTCTCATCTCAAAGTGTCCATCCCTTACAGAGTACCCCTCCTGGGCTGGTATCTATCTCTCTGATCTCATTTATCATGCTCCCCCTGCTTGAGGCTTTCCCGTTATTCTTCCAACAAAGAACATAACTGTCTCAGGGCCTTGTTCTCCTTGCCTTAAATGTTCTTTCTCCAAATAACTAATCGTGCCCTTACCTCATTCATGCTTCTGTTCTACTGTCACTGGCCAGAGAGATTTTTCCTTGGTGGCTTTATTTAAAACAGCACCCCTCCCCCCATCACTGTCTCTTACTACCAGCATGAAACACTCACAAAAGCAATGAATTTGTGTGATGCCTATGATAACTTCTGATACACTGCAGGCGTTCAAATGTTTGCTGGATGGACGGCTAAATTAATCAGACTTCTACTGTGTCTTAGACATAATACTCACTGAATGGATAAACAGATAAAGAAGAAAATTCTGACATCCCTCCTCCAACTAGACTCAGCAAAAGAATATCTGTCTTACGGCCTCGCTTTTGATAAGTGATTGCCCTGAGAAATCTAACTCCAGTGATTTAAAACAAAAATGGCAGAAAGAACAGAGAGACCGGTATCTGCGTACCCTGTTACTAGGAATGTAAAATAACACAGTCTTTTAAAAGACAAACAGACAAGATTAGTTAAGAACCTTGAAGACATATTATTAGGAGATAATCTCCATGGGTTGCTTGCATTTCTGCACCTCTTGCAAGCAAAGAGCTTGTATTTCAAATAATCTTCTCCGGAACGTTTGTGTAAGTGAACTTGGAAGATAGAGATAGCGTCTCCCTCTGCAGCAGAGGGCAGGTTTATTTTATGTTCAGTGTAGCAAACACAATGTCTTCCAACAAGCAATGGTCCAACAGGTTTACTGCCCATTATAAAAGATTTAAGCTTCCTCAAACATAAAACAAACCCACTGTAGGCAGAGCACCCACTTGGGCCAATCCACATCGCCCCTGTGGTATACAGCAGGCAAAGGGAACCAATGCAAGCTCCAAGTTCAGAGGGCTTGCTGTGCCACAAGTAATCAAGTTCTTGGTCTCCAACCTGGGAGTCTCACGTCTCCTGCCAGTGCTCATGAAACTGTGACTGGCTAAATTATAAGTCTGCAAGTAAGGTAAAACCTCACACTTCACAGTTCTTGACATATATTACCCACAAATCAACTACCTGAATAAAGATACCTCATCACACACGTATAAACCAATTTACAGTGACTTTTTTGCACATTCTAGACATTCAAAACAGGTACCAAAATTCAGCCTTATCATAAGTAGGGAAAGGAGTATTCCCCATTCCCAACCACTTCAAGTAGCATCTGAACAGATCTTACAATCCCCATTCTACTAATTTGTCCTAAGAAAATAGTACAGGGTATACACAAAGATTTAAATACAATGATTTTCAATGCAATTATAATGACAAATTTAGATACAAAAGACCATAAATAGTCAACGATGTAGGAATAGTTAAATTAAGGCACAGCACTAAAAGAGAAGGAGGTTATGTTTACAAGTAATATTTCAAAAGAATGATGATGGTGGTTAAAACTCTCAGTGGCTAGGGCGCCAGCCACATACACCGGAGCTGGTGGGTTCAAACCCAGCCAGGGCCTGCCAAACAACAATGACAACTTGAACCAAAAAATAGCCAGGTACTGTGGCGGCGCCTGTAGTCCCGGCTGCTTGGGAGACTGAGGCAAGAGAATCACTTAAGCTCAAGAGCTTGAGGTTGTTGTGAGCTGTGATGTCGCAGCACTCTACAAGGGCGATATAGTGAGACTCTGTCTCAAAACAAAATTTTTTTTCCTGATATGTAGTATAAAAGAGTCAGAAATAAAGCAAAATATACAGTAAGATCCTGATCTTGTTTTCATGTATGTATGCATTTACTGAAAATAATTAACAACAGGGTACCATACATATATGTACACACACAAACACAATGAAATACTATCCAGCCATAAAAAGGAATGAAATTCTGTCATTTGTAGCAACATGAATGAGGCTGAAGAACGTTATGTTAAGAGAAATAGTCAAGAACAGAAAGACAAATACCATTTTTCCCTCATACGTATTTGGGAGCTTAAAAAATATGAGCTCGTACAAACACAGAGGTTATTAGAGGCTGGGAAAGAGGGGCGAGGGGAAGGACGGGGAGAGATCGGTTAACAAATACAAAGTTATAACTGGATGGGAGGAGTAAGTCTCAATGTTCTGTAGTGCTATACGGTAAATACGGTTAATGACAATTACAGCGTATATTTCCAAAAAGCCAGAAGAGAGAATTTTGAATGTTCATGACACATAGCAATGATAAATATTCAAGATGATGGATATGCTAACGACCCCGATTTGACCATTACACAGTATACACATGTATCAAATATCATTCTGTATCTCACAAATATGTATACTTATTATGTGTCGACTAAAAATAAGAGGGAAAAAAACTACAAAAGGAACAGAGCAGCACAATATAGTAATTGTGGTTATCTCTGGATGGTGAGATTGCAAGTGATTTTCTCTTCTTTCTACTTTTATGCACGGACAATAAACTTTCTTTAGTAATCATTCAAATAGGCTTGGCGCCTGTGGCTCAACGAGCTAAGGCGCCAGCCACATACACCTGAGCTGGCAGGTTCGAATCCAGCCCGGGCTGCCAAACAACAATGACAGCTGCAACCAAAAAAAAAAAATGGCTGGGTGTTGTGGTGGGCGCCTGTAGTCCAGCTACTTGGGAGGCGGAGGCAGGAGACTCGCTTGAGCCCAGGAATTGGAGGTTGCTGTGAGCTGTGATGTCACAGCACTCTATCCAGGGTGACAGCTAGAGGCTCTGTCTAAAAAAAAAAAAAAAACTTCCCTCTTTTCTTTCTTACAAGCCATTATTACAAGCTTAAAACATTACTAGTGATATACTTTGACCTGCTTCACCAGTACCAATAAGGGGGTAATGATAGGAAGCTAAGCAGTACTTAAGCAAAAAGTCCATTGACAGAAGAGCAGTAATTCTTCACTCAAGACAAGAGACTTCATTCAAGACTGAGACTTTTAAATGTCTGAAAATGAATCTACTGTAATTCTCCCACTAACAGCAGAAGCTTCAAGCACAGGTTAAAGACACATGGTACTGAGAAAGCATACACCAACCAAACCAGATAAAGTATTTTATCCATTCTGTAAGTGCATCACTTTTATAAGAAATTAGTATTTTGATGTTAACAAACTTGTATTTCCAGAGAAGGTGGAAATTTTGTATTTTTAATTTTATTTTCTTGCCACAGTAACAGATAACTTAAAAGGCAGACTTTTTTTACTTGTTTTATCCTTACTTTTCATAGCAGGGTAACTGTGAAGCTTAACATATTCATTCACTTTTAGGAAAGTCCATAGAAGTTATACACAAGTGAAATGATGTATTTTAATAAATATTTGTGTACCCCTCTATGATAGAAACCAGATGTTTCTGAACATATTGTTACAAATATAATATATATACACACAGAGAGAGATACATACATGTATGTAACATAGTCAAAAAATATGGTTATAAATATACCAAGTAAGCATATACATAATACAAACATATGTATAAGCAATGTAATCCCTATCTCAAAGAGGAAGAAAAGGTATGCATAAATTTATTAAAAAAATTATAGAGGTTTTTTAAGTGACACTTTCAAAAATAGGAAAGTCCTCCTCTGTTTAGAGGATTAAGAAAGACTTTATTAAAAGTCTTTTGAAATACATTTTGAAAGACAAAATTTCTTTTTGTGCAGGAAGGAAAGGGGCACATTGGAATGAGAAGAAAAATTCCACCTAGAAAAACTGATATAGCAAAGTTATAACAGAAGAAGGAAAAACTATCGTTTTATACAGGTATCAGCAAATACAGAATTCTTTCGTTAGCATGTAAGTTTCATGCAGAGGATTAGGAGGAGCTAAATCTATTGGAAAAAAATGGGGACCATTTTAAGGAAAGCCTTGAATAAAAGGCTTAGGGAGCATTTGATTGGTAGGCAATGAGGAACCACCAATAGTTTTGGTATAAAATAAAATTTAAGAGGCTCGGCGCCTGGAGCACAGTGGTTATATGGCGTCAGCCACATACACCGAGGCTGGCTGGTACGAACTGGCCTGGGCCAGCTAAACAACAACAACTGCAACAACAAAAAAAATAGCTGGGCAATGTGGCTGGCACCTGTAGTCCCAGCTACTTGGAAGGCTGAGGCAAAGAGAATCAGTGAAGCCCAAGAGTTTGAGGGTGCTCTGAGCTGTGCCACAGCACTCTACTGAGGGTGTGACATACTTGAGACTCTGTCTCAAAAAATAAATAAATAAGATAAAATTTAAGAGCTGTATTTTAATAATACTGATCTTAAATTTCTGTCAAATGAAACAACACAGAATAGAAGTACAAGACCAAAGTAAAAGGCCATTGCAATAATAAATGGCCAAAAGGATGGTGGTTTAGTAGCAGAAATAAACAGAAAAGGCCTGGATCAAAGAGATATGGTAGACAGCTCCAAGACAGCTGCCAAGAATCTCTACCTCTTGGCTTCCTTGCCCTTGTGTGATCCTCTCCCCTTGAGTGTGGGTAGGACCTGCCACTTGTTTCTAACCAGCAGAACACTGCGGAGGTGATGGGACGTCACTTTGTGTGATTACATTACTTAGGAGTCGTCCTATTAGTAGATGTTTTCTGCTATGATGGGACAAAAGTTGTGGGGGGCAAAGGGAAGTGAATTAACAACAAATCTAAAGATTTAAACTTATTATGGCTACAAAAATGTGGTGCCATTAACAAAAGTCAGAGAAAAGGGCTGCACTATTTTCTTTACAAGGTATGGAACACAACAGTAACAAGTGACTTGATTTTGTTGACATTACATGTGTAAGTGAAATGCCTGGTCCATCAGAAATGCCTAATAAAATTATAAAGGAAGTCAGGGCTAGAGATAAAAATATGAAAATCAAATGTAAGGATTTATAAAATTAACTTATTTGAGCTGAGCCCCACTACTGAGTCCTTAACGAACTGCTTGAATGTTTATACGTAAATGATTTGGTGGGAATGTTCCAGCGTAATTTCAAAATATTTATGTGCCAAGGTGAAGCCTTAATTTGTATCGTATATGCTTTACAACAATGAGATTTATTGCCTCTGGGATGCTGCTTAGTTTGTATTTTGGTTAACTTTTTATTATAGGAAGAGAAACCTATGACTTTTATACCTAGGTCATTTGTTAGTAAAAAGCTGCTCTTTTAGCATTAGAGATATGTTACACATTGTGGAGAAATCTATCTAGCTTTTAGCTGTATGAGTGTGTTTATCATGGTGCTAATGTTCAGTAGCCACCTTTGAATAATTTCTCCATTCTCTGTGACGCTGTGCTAGCGGAGCTCACTAGTTCGTGTTCAGTCACATCATCAGGACTCGTGCCCTCCAGCTAGCTCCTTGGGGCTTTTGAGTCCACACCTTTTTTGGTGTGCCTTGGTAGCGGGTATAGAACAAGTAGGGTGATTTCTTTTTTTTTTTTTTTTTTTAAGACAGAGCCTCAAGCTGTCACCCTGGGTAGAGTTCTGTGGCATCACAGCTCACAGCAACCTCCAATTCCTGGGCTCAAGCGAGTCTCTTGCCTCCGCTCCCAAGTAGCTGGGACTGCAGGCGCCTGCCACAATGCCCGGCCATTTTTTGGTTGCAGCCGTCATTGTTGTTTGGCGGGCCTGGGCTGGATTCGAACCTGCCAGCTCAGTTGTACGTGGCTGGCACCATAGCCCTTTGAGCCACAGGCGCCGAGCCCAAGTAGGGTGATTTCTAAACCCAAGAATTTTAGAATTGCCTACCATAAATGTTAAATGTTGGAGCTTTATAAAATCGCAGGCAGTATAATCTCAAATTGTGAGCCCAATTGTGAACGAGCTCCACGTTCCTTTCCCTTCTCAGGTCACACTTGGAGCAATTGGCATCACTTTCTGTACCAGGAACAGCGGGAAGGGATATGATCTTGTAAATAGGGAAGTTGTCACTTTAGGAAAAAACTGTATTATTTGCCTACTAGCCCTGTATTTCTTGAAATTGTTACATTTACAATGATGTACCTTATTGGTAACAAATTAGTTTGATGTTTAACAATAGTGCCTTTAGTAAATTATTTTACAACCAAAATATATATATATGAAAATCATATTTTTGATTGACTATTTTCAGTGATATCAAGGCCTAAGTAATTAGGGCAGAACAGAATTCAACTATGGAACTTTGAAGGTAGGTGTTAAAAGGTCATAAACATTTTTTCATCCAACACAGTAAAAATAAAGATGAAATAAATGTGGAAAGCAGATGCTGAAGTTACTGAGGAAAGCAGGTAAGTACCCTAGATTTATAGACAAAGAAAAAAAAAGAGAGAGACAAAAGTAAAGTCACAATACATTAACTCAGTGGTTCTCAACCTTCCTAATGCCACGACCCTCTAATACAGTTCCTCGTGTTGTGTGACCCCCAACCATAAAATTATTTTTGTTGCTACTTCAAGGTAAGTATCTAGTTCAGTCTGTATCTCCTTCTTCAGTGCTAAGCTACATCAGCAGAGTAAGCCACTGCAACATTCAATGTTAACAGTTCTTTGATCTGGCTTGGCGCCTGTGGCTCAACGGGCTAAGGCGCCAGCCACGTAAACCTGAGCTGGTGGGTTCAAATCCAGCCCGGGCCGCCAAATAACAATGATGGCTGCAACCAAAAAATGGCCGGGTGTTGTGGCGGGCGCCTGTAGTCCCAGCTACTTGGGGGGCGGAGGCAGGAGACTTGCTTGAGCCCAGGAATTGGAGGTTGCTGTGAGCTGTGATGCCACAGCACTCTATCCAGGGTGACAGCTTGAGGCTCTGTCTCAAAAAAAAAAAAAAAAAAATAGTTCTTTGATATACTCTAATAGGCTTAGAATCAAGGGATCTAGCTGGTATCCAAACTTTAAATAAAAGAAATTCACTTGCACTCAAGTGCACTCACTTGTATTGCCCTCAAGATTGATGTAATGTAAAATTACCCTAAAAAGAAACTGTTTCCTTTAAAACTAAACTCAAGAAACAGTTTTAAGTTATTACTTACCATTTTTTTCAAGTATCTTAAGTTGATCGGCATCAAGTGTTTCACAGTGAACATATGAATATCAAAATTAAAAGTTAAAAAGAAAAAGCTAAAAAAATGTGTAGGCCTCCTCATCTTCTGATTTACATTGTGGGTATTCAACCACAGTGCTTGAAAAATTACAAAACCAGGTAGGAAACGTTACAACTAAACTTATCAAATATCTTACCTCAGAAGCAGTAGCTACAATATTAACACTGCTTGCCTGTCCATTCATTAGGTCCATGCTTCCCTCATCAGTCCCTGACGCTATGTTAACAGCAACAGAGGACTGAGCAGTTCATGTCCAAGGCCACAAATACATTATTCCTGTAAAAAATAAACAAAAAGGTTGAAACGTATGTCTTCCTCAAAGTTTAAGAAAATAAACCCATGCCCACTACCACACTTCACAAAACGCTTTTATTTTAGCTAAGCTACTAAATCGTGTATATTTTTAAACAGAAACACCAACTGGGCAGTAACCAATAGATGTTACTGTTACTTGTCTTAAGACAAGGAAAAGCATACCTTCCCACTTAAGTGGGTACGTGAGAGAAAAAATGAAATTGCGTAACTTTTTCAGTCTTAAGTAAACAAATGTGCAAAATACATGTGGCAAAGACAGATAAGACACAACACAATACATTTTTAGAGATCCAAAGGACATTCCTCAATCAACAATACTGAATATGCTTACCATGGTAAGTAGTCTAGTTTCCCAAGATACCTCAAATACTTAAAATCTATGGAACACACATCAAAATATAGTTATCCTCAGGGGACTGGCTTCACGACTCTCTGTAGACACCAGAATCCATACATGCTCGGGGCCCTTGAATAATGGCACAGTACTTGCATGTGAGCTACGTACATACTTAAACCTACGTACAACTCCCGGGCTGTGGCCTGTTAGGAACTGGGCAGCACAGCAGAGGGTGAGCAGCAGGCAAGGAAGGGCACCTTCCACTGTATTTACAGAGCTCCCTATGGCTTGCATCACCACCAGAACTCCACCTTCTGCCAGATCAACATTAGATTCTCACAGGTGCATTAGTGCAAACTGTGCACGTGCAGGATCCAGGTTGATGCTCCTTGTGAGAATCTCACACCTGATGATCTGAGGTGGAGCTCAGGCCATGATGCTAGCACTGGGGAGCACCTCCAAATACAAATTATCATGAGCAGAGAGGTTGGACTGGACAGAGACCACAGTAATCAATTGCTTGCATCCTCCTGCCTCTAGTCCACAGAAAAACTGTCATGGAACTGGTCCCTGGTGCCAGAGGTCGAGGACCAGTGCTTTAAATCACTTCTAGATTACTTATACTCCATCTTAATACAAGGTAAATGCTATGTTGTCAACAGTTTCCATACTGTATTGTTTAGGAAATAATGACAAAAAAGAGTCAGTACAGATGCAATCGTCCTTTTTTATGTTTCTTCCCCAAATGTTTTTAATCCATAGTTGGTTGAATCTATGGATTCAGAACCTTAGGATATGGAGGGCTGACTGTACCATAATACAGTCAATGGTATGTTTATTTGTATAGAGCTTTACAGTTTACTGAGCATCTTTAATATGTTATCTTACTGATTTTTTACAACTATTGGTAACACTAATTGTTACACCCATATAACACAAAGAAACAACCTGTAAGGACACAGCCTGGTAAATAAGGGGCCAAGAACAGTACTCAAGCCACTTAAAATTCCAGTCTTTCCACAACACCGTTATCTCTTTATTAAAAGACAGAGTACTGGGTGGTGCCTGTGGCTCAGTGGATAGGGCGCCGGCCTCATATATCGAAAGTGACGGGTTCAAACCCAGCCCCAGCAGAACTGCAACAAAAAAATGGCCAGGCGTTGTGGCGGGCGCCTGTGGTTCCAGCTACTCAGGAGGTGGAGGCAAGAGAATCGCCTGAGCCCAGGAGTTGGAGGTTGCCGTGAGCTGTGTGACGCCACTGCACTCTACCAAGGGCAATAAAGTGAGACTCTATCTCTACAAATAAAATAATAAAAGAAAAGTCAGAGTATTTTCTAGGCCACTGCACTCTACCAAGGGCAATAAAGTGAGACTCTATCTCTGCAAATAAAATAATAAAAGAAAAGTCAGAGTATTTTCTAGAAGTTCTAATATTTTTCCACAAATAACTTGCCAGATAATACTGAATAGGTAGCTTTACCACTATAGGACAATTTCTTCCTGTCTTTAAAATGACAGAGGTTGGCTTGGCGCCTGTAGCTCAGTGGCTAAGGGTGCCAGCCACATACACTGAAACTGGAGGGTTCGAATCCAGCCCCAGCCTGTCAAACAACAACAACAACCAAAAAATAGCCTGGCATTGTGGCAGGCACCTTTATTCCCAGCTACTTGGGAGGCTGAGGCAAGAGAATTGCTTAAGCCCCAGAGTTTGAGGTTGCTGTGAGCTGGGACGCCACATTGAGGTTGCTGCGAGCTGCAAGTTGGCATTCTACCCAGGGCAACATAGTGAGACTCTGTCTCAAATAAATAAATAAATAAATAATAAAATAAAATGACAGAGGTAGACAGACTTTAAGATCACTTTTTAACTTTAAATATCTAAGATGTTTTCCGTAAGAGAAATAACAAGTGTCTAAATTAGGTAGTCCACATTATAGTCTACTTATTTATTTATTTATTTTTGAGACAGAGTCTCACTATGTCACCCTTGGTAGAGTGCTGTGGTGTCACAGTTCACAGCAACCTCAAATTAGGCTCAAGTGATTTTCTTGCCTCAGTCTCCCGAGTAGCTGGGACTACAGGCGCCCGCCACAGGGCCTGGCTATTTTTGATTGCAGTTGGCATAGGTGTTTAGCAGGCCTGGGCCAAGCTCGAATCCGCCAGCCTCAGTGTATGTGGCCAGCATCCTACTCACTAAGCTACAGGCACTGAGCCACTATACTCACTTTAAAAATGGAGTTTGATATGTCAATAATAATTCCTTATTTCTTTGGAGAAGCAATACAGGAGAGTGATTTCAAAGCACAGACTCTGGAATAAAACTACCTCTTTGTGAACCTAGTACATTTTTTTCTGTGTTCAGTGTCCTTATCTATGAAATAGCGCTGAGTACCTACTTCAGAGTTGTGGTGAGAAGAAATGAGTTAATATACGCAAAGCACAGTACTGACGAACGGAAGTATGCTATAATTATTATTCCATCACGCAGTGGTAATGGAGATGTTGTTACTATCCACTCAATCCACTTAAAGCTTAAACTCAATGGAATCTCCTAAATAAAGACAAAAACCTTACAAATGTATCTCTGGCAAGCACATGTTCAAGAACATCACTAAAATTCCTAATTGCAAACACAATGAATAAGAATGCCTAAAATGTTTCTTAGATGTAGCAAAACATGCTCTTATTTTCAAATACGTAAAAACTATTACTAATGATAAGCAGCCTACAGTTATATCTTCAACATATCGTCATTTCTTCAGATACAGACTAAGCACTTGCTAAGAGCAAAACACTATGCTAGAAGTTTTAAAACAAGAAATATTAGAAATAACGGGGGCATAAAATCATTTACAATCTCTTTAGAAAATCAATGTAAAATGAATAAAGCACAAAATACTTTAATTTCTTTCAATCTCTGCTATCTCATTCTATAAACTTTATTATCTGTATGGTACTATTATATAGATCAACTAATATTTACACTGCTATACAAAACCAGCCTGATAATCCAGATTTCTCTTTCACAGTAGCAGTAACAGTCTAATATGAAATGTTTTCAAATAGTTTCTTCTCACTTCACATTTTCAATATAGACCAAATATGACATGAATTCATAAATGAAGAGTGCCCCCTAGTGATAAGAAAAAGATTTTAATTTAATAAAGGAATTGTATCCTAAACCTTCTTTACATATCAAATATATAAACTTTATTACTGTTACTTACTGAAAAAAAGGTAATACAGATGGGGAATAACATTAAATATTTGTAAACTACATTCATATCCAAATTTTCTTTACCTTTGTCCCCCTCGGTAGAGTGCTGTGGCATCATAGCTCACAGCAACCTCCAACTCCTAGGCTTAGGCGATTCTCTTTTCTCAGCCTCTGGAGTAGCTGGGACTACAGGCGCCTGCCACAGTGCCCGGCTATTTTTTGTTGCAATTTCGCTGGGACCAAATTTGAACCCGCCACCCTCTGTCTATGGGGCAGTGCCCTACTTACTGAGCCACAGGTGCCGCCCTCTTTACCTGCTTTTAATTAAATTATCATTGAAACAGTCTATGAAAATTATAGTCATATTAAAATCCATTGTACATGCGTATAAAAAAAACAGGTAAAGCAAACTTTAAAGAAAATAAATAAAACTTATTTATAACTAACTATAAATGTACTGCATGTCAATAGTATATAATAATACTGAAGTACAACAGAGGCTCATATGGTACTATAAAAGTACTAAAAGCCATTAAAAAGACAGAGACATGGAATATTTATTCTTTCAGTATATGTCTCAAAGACCTTTCCTGAGTTTTGCACATAGAAAAATTCAAGTACACAAGGGCAAATATATGCTTTAATGTTATTTTCCTTACAAATGACACAAATATTCATAATGACTACCAACATCACAACAATTATTTTCTTAATTAAATTCATTTGTTTCTTCTACTCCTCAAATTCTAAAGACAGTCACTTGAGCTGTCTTTTCTGTTTAAATTCCAAAACAGGGAATTTATCTTCTCAATGGTATTCCAAACAAGAAACCAATATTTTTTAATAAATGAACAAGGTGATTAAAGTCATAGCAACAATTTCTCACTAAGTAATATCACTTCACACTACCAGTTCCATATTCTTTTCTAAAATAATTTATACTCTTATCTTTAGGAATATTATGCTAAACACATGTAATAGTTTTACCAAACATACTCCAGGAGAGTTAAGCAACTACAAGAAAATTGACAGTGAAAGGAAGTTAATTAGTCCAACTTCTTTGGAAACAATTCAGTAATACAGACCTGATATGTTCATGTACTTATGACCCCAAATCTCAGTGCTAGAAATTCATCCTATCAAAACTCTGGAGAAAAAGACTATATAAAGGTATTTAATCAAGCACTGTTTAAAATAGTTAAAACTAGGAGTTAAGTTTAATGCCTTTAATAAAATCACATTTTAAAAATTCAAATGGACGGTTACATGTAAGGGAACCTGAAAATAGCACAGACAGGTTCAGTAAAATCAACTATATCTTCTCATTTTAATGTTCTTACAAAGTTTCATGAGAAATAAATTAGAGTAAAATTAAAACAATGTAATTTTTTAATTTTTTTTTCTTTAACACTGTGATTATAAATACAATTCAGTGTTTAGCACTTATTACAGAGTTTGCTTTAACATTTTTATGTAGAAATTAATGATATATTTTATATGATATCCGAGAGGCCCAAAAATGTAAATGACCTGTGTGTCACAGACTTAAAGCAAGCCCACTTCTAGCAAAGTTTAATAGACAAAAATTACACTGCCTTCTTATTTTTTAAAGTAAGAAACCAGAGATGAGTCCCAAATACCCCAGTACTTTGTTCCAATAATTATGACCCTCCAAATGCTGAGGAGTAACAAAGAAAAAAAGATTTTGTTTTTGGACATAATTGATATTGAGCTATTCTGACAAAGGCTTAATAAAAAAAGGAAATTGCAGGCAGCGCTTGTGGCTCAATGAGTAGGGGACCGGTCCCATATACGGAGGGTGGTGGGTTCAAACCAGGTCCCAGCCAAACTGCAACAAAAAATAGCCGGGCATTGTGGCAGATGCTTGTAGTCCCAGCTACTTGGGAGGCTAAAGCAAGAGAATGGCCTAAGCCCAAGAGCTGGATGTTGCTGTGAGCTGTGATGCCACAGCACTCTATCGAGGGTGACAAAGTGAGACTCTGTCTCTAAAAAAAAAAAAAAAGAAAGAAAATTGCCTCTTAAAATGCAGTTACCAAAATGCATTTGCCATTCTTAGCATAGCACTGAATAAGGTGCTTTGCTACTTGTCACTCTTAAAAAGCTTAAGTTACTAAGACAGAAATTTAAAAAGAACAGGGTTATGATGTATAAATCTGAGGTTATAAAGGATTACCTGCCCAATGCCTCCCACAGAGTTCATTAATCTCCTGCCTGTGTACTTCCACTGCTCTTTTGTCAAAATTCTATTACTATATATTTTGACACTGCTTAAGTTATCGCTCCTTAATGATCTTTTAGTTCTCTGATGTTAAAGACCAATATTTAAAAACAAACCACCACAACAAAAAAATCATTATTTTTCATCTTTGCATTCAGGCACATATAGCAAAGTACTTGACCTCAATTACCTACTTAATAAGCATCTCTTAAAAGAATGAGTAAATAACTGAACAAAGTAATCCTTCAGAATTTAAGATTATATAAATGAGCTCGGCACCTGTGGCTCAACGGGCTAAGGCGCCAGCCACGTACACCTGAGCTGGCGGGTTCGAATCCAGTCCGGGCCGCCAAACAACAATGACAGCTGCAACCAAAAAATGGCCGGGTGTTGTGGCAGGCGCCTGTAGTCCCAGCTACTTGGGAGGCGGAGGCAAGAGACTCGCTTGAGCCCAGAAGTTGGAGGTTGCTGTGAGCTGTGATGCCTCGGCACTCTACCCCGGGCTACAGCTTGAGATTCTGTCTCAAAAAAAAATGATTATATAAATGCCAGATTAACAATAAAAGTGTATGGAGAATGGCAAGCAAATAATCAACACGCAAAATACTACACAGATTTAAAATAATATGATGAGAATTTCCACTTTCAGTAATGTGGCTGACACAACAATTTAAAT
>CAUYRH010093880.1:0-19112 GCA_963574655.1 Perodicticus potto
CAAGGTGTTCCATTATTGAGCTACACAGATATTTCTTTTTCTTTTTCTTTTTTTTTCTTTAACACCCTGGATAGAGTGCTGTGGCATCACAGCTCACAGCAACCTCCAATTCCTGGGCTCAAGTGAGTCTCCTGCCTCCACATCCCAAGTAACTGGGACTACAGGCACCTGCCACAATGCCTGGCCATTTTTTGGTTGCAGCTGTCATTGTTGTTTGGCGGGCCCGGGGTGGATTCGAACCCGCCAGCTCAGGTGTACATGGCTGGCGCCTTAGCCGGTTGAGCCACAGGCGCTGAGCCAGGACAGGTTTATTTTGAAATGAAATGTCATTATATCAGTGAAAGCATTCTGAAAAATTATTATTATTATTATTTTTTTTTTTTTGTAGAGACAGTCTCACTTAATTGTCCTTGATAGAGTGCCGTGGCGGCACACAGCTCACAGCAACCTCCAACTCCTGGGCTTAGGCGAGTCTCTTACCTCAGCCTCCCCAGTATCTGGGACTAAAGGGGCCCGCCATGACACCTGGCTATTTTTCTGTTTTGCAGTTCAGCTGAGGCCGAGTTTGAACCCACCACCTTCGGTATATGGGGCTGGCGCCCTACTCTATGAATGACAGGTGCCACCCTGAAAAATTATTTTGAAAATTAAAAGGATCTTAGGAATTTATCATTACAAGGAGCTGACTTAATTTGTATAGGTTACCTCTTAGAAATTATAAATTAAGTTAGATGCAAGCTCTTATATATGTATACAGATGTATACATATAGCATTTATAGCAAGTTATAATAAATATTTACCTGTCTGCTTCCTGTACTAGATTAGAAGGTAAATTTCTTCATATGTATTCCCAGTCCACAATGCAAGGCACAACGCTGAGCAGGTGTTCCATGAATGTTTATTGGATGAATAAAACTGGAGAGGCGGTGAGGAAAGAGAAAAGAGAAATCTTCACAATGTCCTAGTCTGGTTGCTATAAACAGCTGAACTAAGTTTAGGTCATATTTCAAAGAAAGAGGTAGATCCATCAGAGAGGTAGCTGGTTCATTAATGCCCTGTGCCTCCAGCTGTGAGATTGAAGACTTATATTCATTCTTATTTTTATTCCTTCTTCTTCTTTTCTTCTTCTTTTTTTATTTTTTTGGTTTTGCTGTAAATGATTATAGCAGAAGATAGAGAAGGATGTGCTCCTGGAATTGTTATCTTTTTTAGCTGAATTATGTGAAGTCTTCATTGTCTCAGAGAATGTACTGTTCTGATTTGATTTTAAGTGATTTCCTGCATAGCAAAGAGAGGAAGACTGGTTTTCCCAGTTTTATCTAATCATGAATTCTCCAGAGAAGTGACATCCTATGGCTAATCGGAGTACTTTCTCCTTGATAATGGATTCAGAGTATTAGAAGACTGCTGTTTGATCATTTACTTCTTTTCTTATAATTACTCATAGCTTGGAAATTAGACATGGCTGTTATTTCATAATTTATTTCTCATGGCTCAGAAAAGAAATATCTTTGCAAAAGTACACACAAGTACAGACTCTGACATCACTTGTTGGAAAAGGGAAATGTGGTTGTAAATTTTACCTTTTCAGCACAAGTCATGACGTCTCCTGGAATGTGTCTTTTGTGGCTGGTAACATGACCTGACATATGTGTAATGCTTACGCTTTTGAAAGTGTTTTCAGACATGAGAGAGGAAGACCAGGTATTATTAGCATCCTGTTACAAGTGCTTATAGGTTATTTGACCTAACTTCCATGTAACATATTTCATTGTCAAATGAAATCAGACTTGACCTTTTTATGTTGACATTTCCACCATCTTTTATTTTACTAATGAATCTGTGAACAAAGAAGAGACTTTCTGCATGTATGCTCACCTGTTTCAGGGAGTCTTGCAAGACTAAACTCAAATGAGATGATTGCAGTCTTCTTTGCTCACAGGAGACTGTCTTCATGTATTACGAATAGCTGAAGAAGTGAGAGATATTGGTAAAGTTTTGTTAAGAAAGAAAATAATTTCCTTCCGAATGAGAAAGTGTAACAGAGAACGCTGAAGAGAAGGATGTTGATAGCTTGGGTAAATATGATGCTTGTTTATGATAAGTGTTTTATGTGCTTATTTTATAGCATAGTGTACATCTTACATGGATGATTACAGAGAATGATTGCAATGTATTTGTAAATGCATGGCCTCTTCAGTGTTTGCAGTTCATTGAATTCTGTTTGAGGTGAAGCTAAGTTTTAATAGAGAAGAGAAAAATAAAGCAGAAAATTCTAGAGAGGGATCAGGTACCTTTCGGGAGCAATGCATAATATTGAGTTGGTATGATTTGAACCTATTTAAAAGAAAAGAAAAATGGTCACAATTTTTTATAAGAAAACAACGAAGAAAAGTGAACTTCAACAAGCTAAATTTTTATTTGTTCAATAAATAGTTGATAGTTGGCAAAAGTGTTTTGTACTTCATGATATTTTGCAATGTTGTGACATATACCAGCCAACCTTCAGTGATAATATTGCAGACCCATTTATCTGATATGCCCTTAATTTTCTTGTGAGTTTACTTTTCCTGTTCTATAAACACTAATAGTTTAAGTGTTATTTTGTTGATAGACTATTCAGATACCACATAGTAGATATCAAATCCTTAGGCAATAAAAAGCTATAGAAATTTAGGATGTCAAAGCAGACAATTACTCTAAAACTTCTAAGATCAGTTAGTCAGACAAAAAGGAATGGTGAAAATTTTCAAAGAAATGAAAAAATAACTTACTAGAGTACTAGAGTAGAATCAGGTTGAAATAATTCTGCTCTGCTGGCAGTGAGCTTTGTTTGCCTGCAGTGAGAGCTATCATTTATCTTTGTGTAATTATTAAATTAGGAAATATTCCACATAACCTAACACACATCAAATTTATGAACTTGTTGACAATCTCTTCTAATTTCCTCTTCTCTCTTCAACAGAAGTGATTATGTAGTTAATGTAATATCTCAACATAACTTTGATGAAAACTCTGCTACCAATTTCTTAAGCAAACATACAAAATTCAAACTCTATCAATTCTCTCCTCCTAATTCTGAAAAATCTAATGACAGTTCATCTGAAATTCATGTCCTTTTTCAGCTTTTGACAACAACAAATGTTTTCAAAACACCACAAGAGTAGATGAATAATAGTTTTATAGAAAACTTTTATTTACTTCAACATATCACTCAGTCATTTTGGCCCATAATTATTTTATGTTATTTTATGTTAGCTCAATTTTGGGGAAGCCATGTAAAATTCAATGAAATACATATTATACATTTGAGAATTATTATTTGATCACACTGTACAGAAAACCAATTAAATGTAAGCAAAACATATATATTGGTTATTACAATTAAAACTTCTGTAGTGGTGCTTTAGGCATGGTTGAATATAGGCATTTAGATATTTATTTCTCTCTCCTAGCTCTGTTTCCCACTGAGTTAGCTACATTTTAAGGCAAGAAACCTGAGGTTAAAATAGCCACCAGACTTTTAGTCTTCTAGTTGATTAACTCAAGTGGAAATTGCTTCTTTCTAGTTTCAGAAAAAGTGCTAATTTTATTTTATTTTATTTGTTTTTACTTAGTCCACATTCCTATTCATAAAAGAATAATTATGACTAGGATTATGCTGCTTTAATTGGTCATTCTGGAAAGTAGCACTAGGGTCACCCTTAACAAAACTTAACTGCTACCAGGAAGGAAGGAACAAGGGTAAATCTGTAAAGGAAGCTCAGGGTGCAATGACCAGAATGGTTTTGTGGGGAGGGCTTGGGAAGGAGTAGAACAAATGAGGAAGGCTTGTGGCAGAAAGCACAATGTATGTAATGGATATGTTAAATTAAATGAAGAGTGAAATACACACCATTATGTAATAATACCACTGAACAAGAAGATCAGCAGTTTAAAATGATGCACTAACATTAAAATAATATAAGGAGCCTGGGCAGAGGCTCACACCTATGATCCTAGCACTCTGGGAAGCTGAGGCAGGTGGATTGCCTGGAGTTTGAGACCACCCTGTATAAGAGCAAACCTCATGTCTAAAAGTAGCCAGGGGTTGTGTTGGGTGCCTGTATTTCCAGCTGCTCTGGGGGCTGAGGCAAGAGAATTGCTTAAGACCAAGAGTTTGAGGTTGCAGTAAGCTATGAAGCCATGGCATTCAACCCCGGGGTACATTGTGTTAATAACTCAAAAAAAAAAAAAAAAAAAAAAAAAAAAAAAGAAGTAATATAATGAATGATTGTAAAACTTTGATTTGAAAATTCTTGACTGCTGAAGAAAACCCTTTAACCATATATACTAATTTAAGGGAAGAATGTAATATGTACTATTACGTGATGAACCTGCTGACCCAAAGAGCAGTAGTTAGAAACAACACTAACATTTGGTATTAGAGTAATAAAAAGAAGAAAAACCTTTAACCATAACCACTCAATATATCAAATACTTCTGATGTTTGTATCACATCTGTAAAACAGTTATGCAGTTAACAATAGATGTATTTTTATGTTTTTATGCTTTTGATACAGAATGTATTCGATTTGATTGAATAGTGTTTGTATAATTTAAGTCAAATTTTATCCAGTTATGGTGATATTATAATTAATTTGGAATAGAGACAAAGATTAGTAAAGCTCCTTACCCCTACCTTCCCCAGCTGTGGCAAACTGGAAGACTGAATAAAAGCTTGCTGAAATTTGACTTTAAATATGGAATACACTTTGTGGATATTGACATGAATCAAGGCTGGGCATGGTGGCTCATGCCTGTAATCCCAGCACTTTGGGAGGTGGAGGTGGGTGGATTGCCTGAGCTCATGAGTTTGAGCAGCCTGAGACAGACCTCATCTCTGAAAATAGTCAGGTGTTGTGGCAGTGCCAGTAGTCCCAACCACTTGGGAGGCTGAGGCAAGAGGATTGCTTGAGCCCAAGAGTTTGAGGTTGCTGTGAGCTATGACTCCATGACACTCTACTGAGGGTGACCAAGTAAGACTCTGTCTCAAGGGGGAAAAAAAAAAAAAGAATCAAACTCCACAGGAGGGAAAACTTAAACTAATCACTTTTTATGTAATCCAAGTATATGAATTTTTCTATAAATTTTTCATTAATCAACCACAGTTTTTTGATTTCCTTCACTCCACTCCAATAATCTCTGATGTGTGACTATTTACAAAAATGCTTGATTAGAGTCCTTATAGAAGAAGTGTTCTATTTCTGTTAATACTTAAATTCATTTATATAGTTTTACAACTTTTGATAGTAATACAAAGTCTTTTAAAAATTAGGGACAGATTTTAGCATAAGTGTTGCATAAATATGTTCTTATTCAAGCAAACATGTTTTCCTGATACAATATAACCTAGAATTTGACCACCTACCTACATGGACCACCTCCTTAAGTTGACTTGATTTTCATAGACCAGACACGCACCACCTGTGCGTGTGAGGACAGTAGGCTTAGTTCCTCATGTTGACCACTTCTGCATGTTGATCATTGTGTTACAGTCCCTCAGGTGGTCAACTTACAGAAGTTCTACTGCATATTAAAATACTATAGTAAAGAGACTCATAATTTTCATCCTCTAAGATGAAGGAAGGAAGGGGCTGAAAATATGTTAAATATTTGGAAAAAATTCTATTTCTAAAGATCTTGGTGCTGAAATTTATATTTGCAGTGTTTTATAAATACACCTGATATCTGCTGGGATTGGGTCCAGAATATCCTGTGGATACCTAAATCTGCACATACTCAAGTCTGGTAGTCTACCTTGTGGAACCCACTTATGTGAATAGTCTGCCCTTGGTATCTGTGGGTTTCACATCCCACAAACACTGTATTTTTTTATGGTTTTTGGTTGAGGGTGTGAAACGTGAATGTGGAGGGCTGATTGCATTTACTGAAAAAATCTAACTATGAGTCAAACTGTGCAGTTCAAACTCATTGCTGTTAAAGTGTCAATTATAATCCTAGAGTCATGTGATAAACTAGATAAAAAAGGATAAATTCCAAATAATAAGCCAAATTAAATCTACATAGGATAAAAACATATTAGATAACATTTTAACCACCAAATAATCTTTTCTAATGCCTGTCATAATGACTTCATTTGCTTTAGTGGCTCTATACCAATTCATAGCTAAGGTCTTAATATAAGGATTAGCAGGTTACAATGTTTTGTGGGCAAAATATATAACAGTGACATTAAGGGAAAATCCAAGATAAAAACCAACATTTTCTATGAAGGAATTGAGTGAATGAATATAATTATCTGTAAGAAGAGAAACCAAGTCAGAGGAAAAAAAAGTTCAAAGGCTGTAAGCCTTGATCTTTGACAAGAATCTCAGAAAACTTTATTGAGATATCATAGAAATAAAATGCACATCAAGGGAAAATAAAAATTATAAAATAAGCACTTAGTAAAGGAAATACATAAAATTATACTTCACTGGAAGTTAATGAAGCATATATTTTAGAAAAAGAACAATTTTTGACAGATTCTCAAAAGATTAAACATATTATTGCTGGCAAGGTTGTTTTTAATTTGGGATAATATTTGCATACTTTTTCATGGCTATTTTGCATGTAATTCACCCAATTTTCCATGTAAATTAATTATATGTAGATATTGATCCAATAATTTCCTTTATCTTTGGGAAAATAAGAAATTTAAGTTATAATTTATATTAATGTAAGATCTAAAATATATCATATACAAAGAAAATGCCATTCAATACTTTAAGTGTTTTACAAACTTTTAAATTATTTGTTTTTTTGAAGTAACACTATCTTAGATTATATGGATGAGGAAGCAGAAGCATAGCTTGCCCAGGACGAGTCGGGTTTAGAGAGTTGCCAGGCTAGCAACAGTCATAAATTTTCAGTCACTGTCTAACTCTGCTTTAAATAGTTTCATCACAGTGCTTCCTAGATCATAAAAAAAAATTAAAAAATATGGAAAACTCTTAAAACTCTTAATGGAACATTTGAATGACCCCCCAAAAGTTATAGTCATATGATGGCATGTTATGGTAACATTAAATTATTTATTTTAAGACTCATTTAATGACTTAAGACTATATATGCACTGTTGGTGAAAAGAGGTAGAAAATAAAATTGTATGCATTGTAAAATTTCAGTTTTAAAGGTAAACTAGTTAGAAGATATTTAAATATGTTTTAGTTTATCTTAATATGTATGATTTCTGTTTTCTATTCGTAACTTTTCTATATTTAGGCATTTTCTATAATATAAATATATATGTGTGTATATATATATACATATATATATGTTGTGTGTGTGTGTGAGTGTGTGTATTTTCACTTTGAAATAGTTAGGATTTCCATTTCTTTCCCTAGTCAGGTTTATTTTCTTCTGCAAGGTCCCACCATTCCACTATAAAAAATTCCTCTAATAATAGGTCACTCTGCGATTATTTTTTCATTCATATCTTATATATGATGAAATATTCATTAACTAGGGTAAATTTTTGAATTGGGACCAGTTATTCTCATAACTTTTGATCCTTCTTGGTGCCCATACTATGTTTCCCATAAAAAGCTCTTAATATTTGAGAGATCAGTGTTTGTAAAGAGTTAATCTTAAAAAAAGAACAAAGGCTTAATAATAATCTGTTTTGATTGAAAAAATATGATAACCAAAAGTTTTGTGGCTCTGTTTTCCACTGATTTCAGCAAAATAGTGAATGATTTGACAATTGGTCTGTTTTTCTACTTAGCAAAATTTCCTGCCAGTGACAACGTCAAAGCACTGCTAAAAGTTTCATGTCAAATGTAGAGGAAAGAACAGATTGAATTTGTTTTTAAACTTATAAATCTAAATTTTTGTATGTATTTGAAAGAGTTAGTCATAGCTCATCCACTGTCACGTTTTTTTTCTTACAATACTGAGATCTGAGAGTAAAAAACTTTAAATGCATGAGGAAAAATAACACATGAGAATTCTGTGTCTTAATCTCTGGGGATAGAAGAACCCAGGACGAGAGTTTTCTTTGTCTTATTCAAAGGTTTTAAGAACCTTTCTAGTTTTGATTCTTACAAATACGAATGTCTCAAGTCTGCTTTTGTTTTGCACTAACATTTAACAACTACACAAGAATCTCTAAGGGATTGCTTATCTGAATTCCTCACTTCCAGGTCTCTTCAGAGTCATATTGGCCGCACAATCTTCCTAAAACACATGTCTTATTCCACTGTTTCCCTATTTTGTCTATCTTTTAAGGCAAAATCCAAATTTCGTAGCATGGCATTTAAGAGGTCTCCTGATGTGGCTCCATCTTATCACTAAAGTTTTATGCAAAACAGCCTTCTTTGAGCATTATATTATTGAATCATGGGTGACATATTCTTACTTATTCCTTTGCCTTTGCGTATCGTGTTCCCTCTGTAAATGTGGCCTTCCCCAGCATCCTCATCGAACAGCTTCTGTGAACTGAAGGTTTACAGATGTCACCATTTTTAAGAATACTGTTCTGAACCTTCTCTGTGTCTCTGCAGCAGCTGGCCCGGCCAATAACTTAGTCCTTACTGCATTAACAGGCTCAAAAGAGGATACGCACTTATTTTTCTCTCATGAGAAAAATGCTAACAAGATTGGGCATTCAGCAGGTGTTCAAAAGAATATTGGTTTAATCAACTAAATAACATTTTCCAATTTTACTTTCCTCAGAGCATAGGAGTATAATTATGACTATATATGTATGACACCACCTGAGTGAAAAGACTACCACACAAAGGAGATGAGTTCCTCAAGCTACAGGACAGTCGTCCCAACTCACCTTGTTTGTGCCCTTTGTACATTGGTGTGAAAACCTTTGTGAAGACATTTTAAAGATATGCTAATGCATTTGGACTTTGTCCGTTTGTTAATATGGCCAGATTATTTGTTAAAGAAATCATAACTGGCTAGGGATGGATAGGTGGGGGTGTAATATGGGAGAGAAAACCAAATGGAGTTTGATATTTTATTTATTTATTTATTTATTTTGCAGTTTTTGGATGGGGCTGGGTTTGAACCTGCCACCTCTGGCATATGGGGCCAGCACTCTACTCCTTTGAGCCACAGGCACAGCCCCAAATGGAGTTTGTTTTGTGTTAAGTAGAACTGAATTTATTCTAATTTGACTGCATATAGGTGGTACAGACAAAAAGAGTGATTAATAACACAAGGTTTCTGGCTTGATCAATTAAGGTGAGGATTGTACTATTTACGTAATTATGTGATATAACAAAAAAAAATGAAGAAAGAAAGAAAACAAAAAATCAGAGCCAAAGGTTTGATTTTGTACATCTTAAATTAAGGAACCTGTAGATTTTAAAAATGAGTATTTAGGAAAACTTTTTTAAACAACATTTTGCAAATCAGATTGAAATATTTTTAAATTCTTGGACCTAAGTAAAAAAGAGAAATATGATTTTGAAAATATTTTAAGATCATGAAAATAGTGATCTATACTTCATATGATGACCAGTAGAAATATAATTTGGCCTGATTAGTTTATTTAGCTTGGTTTTATTAAATGTGGAATATTTAAAGACATAAATATCACATTAAAAAGTTGAAGCAGCTAGTCTTATGCAGAGTTAATAATGTTTTTCTTAAACTGGTACTGGTAGGGAAAAAGGAAAGTTTCAAAAAAAACGGTTAGTTCCATTTAATTTCACATACATCTTCAAATTCCATGAGAATGTATAATAAATGATGGCAATCACTATCAAATTGTTTTATGTTCATACTAAAATTTTAAGAACCGTTTGAATTAGAAATCAGGATTTTACATTTTAAAGTAAGATGTTCAAAAGAACAGCTTATAAGCCCATCTTATTTTTTGCAAGAAGATTCAAAATGTTCTTCCCATGAAAAATCTTGTCATTTTAGACATAGAATAATAGATCCAAATTGGAGTGTGTGTCATTTTCCTGCAAGAAGAAAGACAGAAGTGGGCACAAGTTCATTCTTGTTTTTTGATGTGGGTATTTTTGTGCTGTTCTTTATTCTGTCACATCGCATCAAATATTCTAGTTTGAAAGTATTTCCTGCAGTAAAACTGGATTTCAGTTAGAGATAGAAATAGATGTTAGGTTGAATTGACCATTTTAAGGAAAATAACTACTTCTATAAAAAAATTGGAGTAGGATTTATTGAATAGTTTGTTTAATAGTTACTTATCTTGGATGATTTCTCTTTGAATTCTGTTTATAAGACCAATATTTGCCCCAAAATAAATAACCATTGCCCTAAAAAAGAATTTATATGGTTCCTCCTTTCCTCTCCTCTTACCTAAGATAAACAAATAAGAATAATATGATCTGGTAAATCACACTATAAATTATAACGTAATTTCTCAGTTACCTTTTGGCAAGGTGTCATGTTTGAAGTTTCCTGTCCAGGATAAACTCACCTATTTCTAGAGCTGGAAATAGGGCTCTGATAATGCATCCTTTGAATTTTGCAGGAAGATAAAATGAATTGTATCATAAATACATGCTAAGAGCCAGTGAATGCTAAGAGAATACCATATGATTTAATAAACCATAACATCAATGGGTAAGCAAACATTATTTTTCACTCAATTTATGAAATATCTATGTGGTAAAATATACCCTGCTAATATTTTATTTCAAATTTTAAAATTGTTGCCTTTTGTTGTAGATGTTATTGTTGTTGATAATCTGCCTATAATCTCTTTTAGCACCACGGGTTCAAATTGTCAGACTTTCCAATGCCAAATCTTGTGTTTCTTTACCTAAGAGATTCTTGGTCATCAAGCACCATTTTGCCAATCAAAGCAGGCTGGAATTGCCAGGGATTTAACGTCTTGAGAGAGGAGCTCAGCTAATGAGTAATGAGTTTGGTGCATAAATATCCTAGTTCTAATCTTTAATTCAGATACGTCTAGGGAGTGTCCTCTACACTGGATGTCTGATTTTTCCCAGCCAGTATTTGCCAGCAGTATTAATGGGTCAGATAATGTTTCATGTATTGATACGTTGTCTTGAACTCCTTGTCTCACTTTTCTCCCTTGCTAGTGTATCCTGGCACCCTCTCCTGAACAAACTTTTTGCACTTGAATTATAACCTTAGTGTTTCCCTCTGGGGCAACCTAAAGACCTGTTCTTTCTTTCATTCTAAACTTATGTTAGAAAATGGAAAAGAATACTGTGAACAGATAGATAAATGGGCTTCTAAAGAAGGTTATGGCTAAGATGGAAATGATAGCTTTCAATATTCAGATGGCTTGAATGCAAACACAGAAGCAGGGATAAAATAATATTTGAGATCTGTGGATTATTTAAGAAAGTAAATCACCAGTGTTTGTATCAAACTTGTGATAGGAAATAGGACAAAAGACAACAGTTATATGTGTTTCCCCATTTTGAATAAAGCAAAATAGCTTCATTTGGTGTTTTGGCAAGTAGAGAAGATACTATTTAGTGAATTTTTCTGTTACTATTTCAGTTTATGACAGAAGTACCTTTGAAATGACCAGATCAAGGGAAGGTACAATTTGTGCTATGGCGTCTACCAGGAAGGACTTTCATGTTTTGTCTGTTGGAATAAAAATTTTTAATTATTAACCAATTGATACATTTGTTTTAGTTATAGTGTGATAATGAATCAAAAGGTAAGCTACACATATCTAAATGGGTCTCCATAGCCATTGAAGTGGAATGACAATGAGAAGAATAAATCAGTGCTTGCTAAAATTCCATTTCACCCTAATCATCATGAACAGAGTATACTCTTGGCTAGTATAATTAGATAATATGTGAAAGTGATATCTGAGGCCAGTTGTATAGCTGAAGGAGAAGGGTGCCTATGGTCAGTCATCACTGGGATTCAAGAGTAGAATATATATATGAGTTAAAACATGTAATGCATTATCTAACAACCTTGCTACTTATCAATATCTAGCAATCTATGACAAGGTTTTCAAGTAAGTACATGGTTTATCATTGTTTTCCTACTCCTTGGTAATTTTCTTGAACCTCAATTCTTGAAACAGAATTAAGAGGTCCTGGGACCTCTAAATTAAAAAACAAATATAATTATTGATTAATTATACTAAGTCCAATTTTAACTTTATTTTTAGTTATATGTGATTCCATTTAATACAAAGAGGGAAGTAGACGAAGTCTGTTGGTAACTCTCTCATAGACGCTATCAAAGTCAAGTGTCTATAAGTTTTTTAAAGTGTATTTGAGAATACCTAGATACGAATAAATGACTGTTTATGTGTAGTATACTCTCCACCACTTCTAAAACATATTTGAAACTATGGAAATGCTTCTATTTTGTGCCAAATATTAAAAATGTAGTCTTATTATAGAAACTGATAAAATACATAAAAATAAAATTAAATTAAAAGCACCAATGAATGCATTTTCTGAAAATAAACTTTGCCAGCATTTTGGTCTATATCATTTTATGTTTGCTTTGTTGGATTTTCTTTTTAAAACAAGTTAAAATAATATTATATATATATATGTATATATATTGTTGATTTTATTTGTTGCTTATGTAACAAATTTATTTTCTATTCTTTGAGAATATGGATTAATGTCCCATTTTTATTATGTCTAGTACTATGTAAGATGAACAATTTAAAAATATTTTCAGGTTGTTATGTATTTGTTCTTCAGTGAAAATCCTTACAGATAGGTTGACCTATACATCATTCATTTTGCATGAGTACAGTTTGCTAAAATTAGTATTTCTAGTTCAAGGACTGTGATCTTTTAAAGGCTTTTTATTTTTTTGCTGAGTTTACCTTCAGAAAGTGATAGAGTTAAGAGTTTTCATCAACCAGTTATGAAGATGTTTGTTGAGTAATTGAGTAGTATTTTCTCATTAAAAGAATTTACCTAACAAAATGTAGTTTGGTTTGAAGAAAAAATACAAAATTAAGTTAAAATGCTAATTTTTTTCTCTTAACTTTTTTATTAAATCACAGCTGTGTACATTAATGCATTTATGGGGTACAATGTGCTGGTTTTATATACAATTTAGAATGCTTACATCAAACTGGTTAACATAGCCTTCACCTCACTTAATTATTATATTAAAACATTTATACTCTACATTAAAATCTATTTTATACACAAATAGATTTGAAATGTACCCTTGCAATATGTACCATAGGTCTGGTCCCACCAATCACCCTCACTCCACTCAGCCTCTCTCCTCCCCCCCCTTCCCTCCTTCTCCTTTTCCCCCTTTCATCCTGAGCTATAGTTGGGTTCTATCTTTCATATGATTATATATTGGTTTCATAATAGTACTGAGTACATTAGATACTTTTTCTTCCATTCTTGAGATACTTTGCTAAGAAGAATATGTTCCAGCTCCATCCATGTAAACATAAAAGAGGAAAAGTCTCCATCTTTTTTAAGGCTGCATAGTATTCCATGGTGTACATATACCACAATTTATTAATCCATTTATGGGTAGATGGGTACTTGGGCTTCTTCCATGACTGGGCAATTATGAATTGGGTGGCAATAAACACTCTGGTACAAATATCATTGTTGTAAAATGATTTTTGGCCTCCTGGATATATACCTAGTAGAGGAATTGCAGGATCTAACAGCAGGTCTACTTTTAGTTTCCTAAATGTTCTCCAAACTTCTTTCCAAAAGGATCGTATTAGGCTTGCATTCCCACCAGCAGTGCAGAAGTGTTCCCTTTTTTCCATATCCCTGCCAACATCTGTAGTTTTGGGATTTTGCTATGTGGGCTACTCTTATTGGAGTTAGATAATATCTCAAAGTGGTTTTGATTTTCATTTCTCTGATGATTAAATATGATGAGCATTTTTTCATGTGTGTGTAGGCCGTGCACCTGTCTTCTTAAGAGAAGCTTCTGTTTAAGTCTGTTGCCCACAATGAAATGGGATCACTTGTTTTTTTCTTATTAATTAGTTTTAATTCTCTGTGGATTCTAGTTACTTGCTTGCCTTGTTTACTGTGTTCTTGTCTGTGCAGAAGATTTTTGGTTTGATCAGATCCCAGTAATACATTTTTGGTGTTGCTTCAATTGCCCAGGGATCCTCCTCATAAAATATTCTCCCAGGCCAATTTCTTCAAGTATTTCCTCTGCACATTCTCCAAGTATCATTATAGTTTCATTTCTTAAGTTTAAATATTTTATCCAGTCAGAATCAATTTTTGTTAATGGTGAAAGGTGGGGGACCAGTTTAAGTCTTCTACAGGTTGCCAGCCAATTCACCCAGCACCATTTGTTAAATAGGGAATCTTTCCCCCAATTTATGTTTTTAATAGGCTTATCAAAGACCAAATGATGATAAGTGGCTGGGTTCATCTCTTGGTTCTCAAATTTTGTTCCATACATCTATCTCTCTATTTTCACTTTTTGCAGATGATATGATTTTATATCTGGAAAACCCCAGGGACTCAACTACAAAACTCTTAGAAGTGATCAAGGAATATAGCAGTGTCTCAGGATACAAAATCAATACTTACAAATCAGTGGCCTTTATATATGCCAGTAATAGTCAAGGACTCTATTCCTTTTACAGTAGTGCCAAAGAAGGTGAAGTTTTTGGGAATGTACCTAGCAAAGGACATGAAAGATCTCTATAAAGAGAACTATGAAACTCTGAGAAAAGAAGTAGCTGAAGATGTTAACAAATGGAAAAACATACCATTCTCATGGCTGGGAAGAATCAACATTGTTAAAATGTCCATATTACACAAAACAAAATACAAATTTAAAGCAATTCCTATTAAAGCACCACTGTCATACTTTAAAAATCTGGAAAAAAATAGTACTTCATTTTATATGGAATCAGAAAAAACCTTGAATAGCCAAGATTATTACTCAGAAAGAAAAACAAATCAGGAGGAATCATGCTACCAGACTTCAGACTATACTATGAATCTATAGTGATGGAAATGGTAAATTTCAATTGCAAGCAGTGGCTTCCCCTATTAACAAGTATTTAGCAAAAATATTTCCTTACATAAGTAACAAAGCCTAGAAGAAAAGTGAATATTCTGTATGTATAATTTTGCCACAGTGTTGAAAACTGCATCACTTATAAGTGATAGCAGGTATGAATTTATTCAACTAATATTTATAGAAAACTCCCTGTTTAGTCTAAATACTATGATTAGTTGAGCAATAGTCATAGTAATGGTAGTATAGAAATAGCATGGTACAGAAATAGTTCCATATAACTTATAACTTTCAATAGAATGTGATAACACACACATTTCAGTTCTTTAGGTATAGGAAAGAAATAAAAGGAAGGCTGACGATGCTAACAGTGCCAGGATGGGAAGTCGGGAACTCTTCACAAGTAAGAGGCCACCTGAGTTTTGCTTTTAAGAGTATGTAGAACTTTGGTGGACCTTGACATGAAGAGCTATCTTGGACAAAGTCAGAGAGTTGGCAAGCATAGGCAATGTGCAAGAAGTTGGAAAGATAGGGTAGATACAGCAGAGCAGTGGAAAATATATTCTGTAATTTGGATTTCTGTTTGTATTCCATCATTATACAGGAAGGAATGATTGCAAGAGAAATCAGATGATCCATGAAGCTTAATCTAGAAGTGGTATGTATGTTAGACTAGCGAAGAAAAGAGCATCCCAAAGGAAGGCAGAATGATTTGTAGGTTCCTTTCTTTTTTCATTTTGATCACCATTTGCAGAACACTTGCTATTTGCTAGACACTAAGCTGGGAGCTAAAGAAAAAAAAAAAAGGTGAAGACATAATTCCTACCCTGAGGAGTTTATACTGTAGTGGATGAAATATGAATAACAAACATGAATATAATACACCTTGGAAGTGCAACAATAGAATTATATTCATGGAAAGACTAGTGGGTAATTAATTAGGTTGGGTTGCAGGTACTAGGTTATTAATAAATGAAGTTTCCCTAAAGACACGAAGCTTCAAGATTACCCAAGAAACAATGCTGCTAAATTTTGTAAAAACGTGACAAGAAACAGTGTGAGCTTTTTATAGAGTGAAGGAAATGTAAATAAAAAACACGCTGTAGACAAATGGGATGTGGCAGGGATAAAGGGAAGGGTCTTCTTATTTAGAAAAGAGGGGCATTTTGATGGTGTTAATACAAAGGGCAACATAGAGCAAAGTGGAATTTTTGTATTGGTAAAATTAGTTTGGTTTTGAACACTGAGAATTTTTCTGCCTTGTTTCACTGCTCTCTGCTGAAACCTTCACCAGAATACTCATAGCATTTTACAATTTTATCACAATTCCTTTTGTAATTGAAGATTAATTTATTATTCAGAATGATTTGAGTTCTTTTAAGATGAAAGCACAAGTTTAATAAGAGTAAAAATAACCTACAGCAAACAAAACATATCGTATATGAAGTGACGACCTGGTGACCATAATATATATTATATAATTTAGTTTTAGACTTTATAGCAGTCACAAAAGTGGATATATGTTCTTTTCTGAAAGGTTAAAAAAATTATGAAACTTAGTGTAGGGGATAGGAAAAGTGTTCTTACCTCTTAGAGGCACCTTATATATTACATTATTTTTAAAAAGGGAACTTTGTTAATACATATCTATGAGTAGTAAGTATCTACAGGTTCAGAATTCAAATTATCCAGGATGTCATTCCTACTTTTGGAATTTAGACCAGATCTTTCTCCTACATGCTATGTGCCTTGACACCACACATATTCCCTAGTCATAGCAGATGGGGTGGGCTATTCCATCATCCCCTAGGACTACAAGATTCTTGAAGATTATGTCATCACATGTAATTATAAATAGTGCAAACATAAATCTAAATAAAACTCACTATATTTTTATAGAGGATTTTCCATAAATACTGATTATATGCAAAATTGAATCTATTTCCATAGCTTAAATTCCACTAAGCTAGCCTAGAAAGTTTTGTGTGCTCCCTCTTAGTTTTCTACTTCTGTGTAATAAATCACTCCAAACTTACCATCTTAAAACAATATTATGTCACAGTTTCTATGGCCTAAGAATTGGGCCCAGCTTAGCTGGCACTGCTAGCTTGGAGTTTTTCATGACATTGTAATCAGTCGTCAGCTGGAGCTGCAGCCATTCACAGCACAGCTAGGGCCGAAGGGTTCACTTCCTGACTCAGTGTCCCCACAGGGCTGGCTTCCCCTGGACGAGCAATCCAAGGAGCACAAGTGAATACCCACAATGGAGGCCGTATTCTTTTATAACCAACTCTAGGAAGTGCTGTCCTTTCTGTAGTGAGTTGAATGGAGGTTTCCTAAAAGATACATTCAGCTTCCTTTGAGTTCTCTTCCTTGAAAAGAACTCAAATCATTCTGAATAATAAATTAATCCTAATTACATAAGGAATTATGATAAAATTGTAAAATGCTATGAGTATTCTGGTGAAGGTTTGAGCAGAGAGTAGTGAAAATCCTCTACCTACACTATTTGTAATTGTGACATTATTTGGAAAAGGAGATTTCACAGTTATAATTAAGAATGTTCAGGTGCAATCATCCTGAATTAGCCAGATGAACTCTAAATCCAAATATATGTATCTGTAAGGGATATACCAGAGGAGAAGACCATGTGAAGACAGAGGCAGGAACAGATGTGATGCAGCCACCAGCCCAGGGGGAGCCAGCAGATGGGGGTAAAGGCAAGGAACTCAACCTTCCCTACAGCCTGTGAGCAAGTGCAGCCATTTTGGCTTCAGAGCTGTGAGAGACTAAATTTCTGTCCTTTTAAGCCATCGGTGGTAACTATGGTAATTTGTTATGGCAGCCACCGGAAACTAATATGCCACCACTGATTTCTGTAGTCTTCTGTTTCTTAGAAGTGAGTTGCTAGCTCCAGCTTGCATTCAAGAGCAGGAGATTACAAAAGGGCATGTATGAATACCTTTAGGCAGAAATCTTTGAAAGCCGTCTTAGAGGATACCTACTCCATCTGACTTCTGGATACCTCCATTGAATGCTGGATCAACAGCACAGTGGACCAGACTCCACAGGTCAGATATTACGTTTATCTCACATTCTTAAAAGTCGTTACCCTTCATTTGTATTTCCTACTTCTCTGACTAAAATTACTATTTGCTAAGATACTCAAATTGGAAAATTTAGAGTCAAGTGAAATTTCTTCTTTTTTAATCTACATAATTTCTCATTGATTAACTAGTCTTTTTCATCCTGTTCTTTAAATTTTTATCATTTATCTCTTTATTTTCAATCCCAAAAGTAGTAGAAGAGCACCTAAGTGGGCCAACGGTTTTTGAGCTTATCTTGTTTTAACTTTCCCTGCAAAGTGACTTTTGAAAACCCAAATAGGATTATTATTCCCTTTTCTTAGCATTATTCACTAGTTCTTTCTTGTCTAGCCAAGTAAAAATTAATTAGCAGAAAATAGCAGACCCTTGTGATCGGACTCTTGATTTCCTAAAATTCAAGTTAACATCTTTAATTGTTCTTTACTACACATTTACAGAATTATATAAAATTTTAGAAATACGTTCTTTCATTTTTGCTGGTCTTTGCTTACAATCCTCTTTTCCCATTAATAAAATAGGTAATTTTTAATATCCAAAGTACCTAGCAAATGTTTGTTTTAATATTAATGACTAACACAGAATAGGTTTTTGTTTGCTGTAAGCTAATGTTAAAGATGAAAGAGTTATAAAAAGAAGAGGCCTAAAATGCAATAAAATTGCTAAACTTATAGATTAGCTTAAAATGGAAACAAAGGAAAAATAAGAGATTGAAAGGTAGAATGGAGGCAGATATAAATTTAATATAAATGTGTAGAAGAGGTAGAAGGTCAATAAAGTGTGACAACAATGAAAAGTTTTGGTTTTGAGACTATGAATGAAGTTTAGATTGAAGTGTCCAATAATGTGTTTTTAAGGCAGTGATTCTCAACATTCCTAATACGTCCTAATGCCGTGACCCTAATCCCCAACCAGAAAATTATTTTCGTTGCTACTTCATAACTGTAATTTTGCTACTGTTATGAATCGTAATGTAAATATCTGATATGCAGGATGTATTTTCATTGTTACAAAGGGGTCGTGACCCACAGGTTGAGAAC
>CAUYRH010093881.1:0-42176 GCA_963574655.1 Perodicticus potto
GTAGTCCCGGCTACTTGGGAGGCGGAGGCAAGAGACTTGCTTGAGCTCAGGAATTGGAGGTTGCTGTGAGCTGTGATGCCACAGCACTCTATCCAGGGTGACAGCTTGAGGCTCTGTCTCAAAAAAAAAAAAAAAAAAAAAGATGGAGACTTTATATCTTTTGTATTAACCTGGGTAGAGTTGGAACACATTCTTCTTAGCAAAGTTATCACAAGAATGGAGGAGCAAGGATCCCACATACTCAATACTAATATGAAGCCAGTAGACGATCTAATACATACCTACATACGAGAAAAACTCTTATCAAACAGGTGGGAGGCAGGGGGAACAAGGGAGCGGGGAGGAGGATGGGTTCGCTCCCATTTAATGGGCACAATGTCAGGGTGTATGGCACACAAATAAAAGAGGGACTCCACCTAACAAATGCAAACATTGTAACCTAGTTCTTTGTACTCTCAAACTAATCTGAAACAATAATAAAAATTAAAAAGAAAAAAAGAATGACTCAAATTCAGGCACATGTATCTAATGCCAGCATTCTCTGTTTTCGATACAGGTTTTGCCATTTCTCGCTCTTGGCGTTGGCGTGGATGATGTTTTCCTTCTGGCCCATGCCTTTAGTGAAACAGGACAGAATAAAAGAATCCCTTTTGAGGTAATAGAAAAACAAAAGAAGAACGCTTGGGGGCCATCCATAACCCCTCTGTTCCTGAGCGTTTGTCCTTTAGTTTTTCCTTGATCTGGCCCAATAAATGTTTTAGTCTCATGGGACAATGACATGTTACTGGCTCCAAATAAAGAAAGTTGGAAGAATCCGAAGATGCACATTAGCTGTGAGGAATTCCATGATCTCCATTTTGGGTGCCTTTAGAAATACAGGTGTTTATTTTAGATACTTCATGCCTAATTGCCATGCCTTTCCAAAGCCTATGTTTGCCTCTCTGGGATTTTCTGTCACTTTACCACCCATCCTACCTCTTTAAATCACATTGCAAATTTTGTTAAGTCCTTACCTTACAGCATCTGCTTTGGACAGTGGCAACCACAAAGAGCACACAGCCGTGTAGGTGGTCCTAAATAGTGCTGCTGTTGGCACTGAGGCAGTGATAGCTCTTTCTGGTCCCCTAAGGCCAGCCAGCATTGTAAATTACAGCTGTGTGATTTTGCCACGTATCTGAATTGCTCACACAGTCTGTGCCCTTAGCACTGCGGTTTCTCTTCCTCAGGACAGGACTGGAGAGTGCCTGAAGCGCACAGGAGCCAGTGTGGCCCTCACATCTATCAGCAATGTCACAGCCTTCTTCATGGCCGCGTTAATCCCAATTCCCGCTCTGCGGGCATTCTCCCTCCAGGTGAGTTCCCCGTGACGAAATCTGTGGTGATACTGAGCAAGGCACTGACATCCAGTAGCATGTCAGTGTTTGGGGCTCTGTCCAGCTGGGTGGATGCTTCTTTAAGCTACATAGTATAACCCTGGCATTATCTCCAAAAAATACAGCAAGTTCTAGGGTCCTTTCCTTCCTTTCAAGCCCTATAGCCCAGATGCCTGTTGCCTTACAGTTTCTTTTTCCTTTGTAGTTCAAGTATGTAAAATGGTATTGGGCCACTCCACATGGCTCTGGGGGTTCATTTGTGCCCAGCCAGCTGGTCACCTCCTGCTTCTAAACACCTGTCATTGTCTGTGGTCCCCCCTCCCTTCCTGGCCACCTCAGTCCAAACATGCTACCTTTTCCTTTCCTGAGAACAACTCCAGTCCAAGGCGTTGTGTATAGCAGGCCTTATTGACATAGAAAGATGAGGTTGTGTGAGCACAGGCTGGAGGTTGCTTGAAACTGCATGTCAGATAGCACTGGCGGAGAGGGTGGTGGCCAACCTCTGCCTTGGAGAGATTCCCGCAGGGCGTATTCCTTGGAGCACCCTTGCCTTCCGCCTTTCATGTCTCTCCTCTCTTCTCTTTGCTTTTGGCCTCCTGCTCCCCTGTCAGGCTGCACAAACAAACCCAGACTTTCTCTCACTCTCTTACGCTGAGCATGTCGACTTCCTCAAGATTTGTCCTTTCCTTCCAAACCAGGCCCTTTCATACTCAGAGGCAATGGAGCTATTTTCCTTTTTTTTTTTATTTGAGACAGAGTCTTACTATGTCACCCTCAGTAGAGTGCTGTGGTGTCACAGCTCACAGCAACCTCAAACTCTCGAGCTTAAGCGATTCTCGTGCCACAACCTCCCAAGTAGCTGAGACTACAGGCACCTGCCACAACGCCCAGTTGTTTTTTTTTTTTGTTGTTGTTGCAGTTGTCATTGTTTTAGTTGGCCCAGGCCGGGTTTAAACCCACCAGCCTGGGTGTATGTGGCCTGCCCTCTACCCACTGAGCTACGGGCACCACCCCATTTGACCTAATTTTTATAACTGGACATGAACCACCTGTACCCGTCAGTACAGTAGGCTGCTTCCTTAGGTTGAATATCTCCGTATGTTGACCAGCTTGTTACAACCCCATGGGTGGTCAACTCACAGAGGTTCCTCTGTATATAGAGAAGCAGTGAGTGAATCATTGAATAAGGTTCAAATCTGAAACTGGAACCAAAGCACAAGGAAAGTGAAAATATATCTCACTGCTTAGAGATATGACAGATGACGAAAAGATGCTCACTCGCTAAATTAGTGATACAACTAAATTTTTAGAATCCTCTTTGCACAGGCCTACAACTGCTTAATATAATGCCCTCTTGTATCTCATTCTTGTTCATATACAGGATCTGGTCTTAAGATACTGTTTTAAGAGTCTTTTATTAGTGGGCCCCCTACCTTCTTGTTCTCTCTCTTCTCCCCCTTTTTCTCTGCTTGCCTCTTCCCTCACTGCCTTTCTTTGTCTTCTGACACTCCTTTTCTTCTTTTCCCTGTCTCTCATTCTCTCCTTCTCTCTCAGTACGTACTGATGATTCAACAAGGCAAACCCTCCTTGAACGAGACCCTATGGTGTGGTGGTCTGAAAAGCTACCTGAGGTTGCCTTACGAGGAGTAGCCTTGTAGAAAATCCAGTACGCTAAATTCTCCCAAGGTAAGCACCTTACAGAGATAGTTTTACGGTTCTGTTTGGAGCCACTGGAGTATCACTTTAGAAGATGCATTTACAGCTTCTAAGACTCCTCATTTATTGAAGAATGGCTTCCCATGATACTCTGTCTTGAAAAAAAAGGAAAAAAAGAAAAAACATGCAGTGATTTGTGTAGTGGCCTTCAGAAATTGTATCCTGCTTTCCTTTTAAATGCATTGACATACAAAATGAACCATTATTTTGTAGCTTCTCTTCCTTTAGTGAACTGTATTAAAAATTACTCATTTGTGTTTATATTTCTAGATACTACAGATTAAGCATCAAAAGGGAGAGACCGAAAGTGGTTCTGTCCTATGTAAACCCATGTTACCATGTGGATTTTTCCCTGTAGAACTTCTCCAGTTTTGTAGCTTGAACAAAATAAATATTTTTTTTTCCACAAAGAAACTATCTTAAGACTCCTTATGAACCTTTATCCATCAGTCCAAATGCTATCTCTATACCAGATAGCATTGGCACCATCTGTAATCCTTTGGTTGGGACCAATGCCCTATGCTAGGGCTTGGTGGTAACCCTGTATGTAGTGTTTGTTTCTCAGAGAAAACTCCCTTGTTCCAAATGGCAAGAGGGTTTAGGGGCCTCCTGCAGGTGTCTCAACTGTTGATGTTTCGGGGGGGAGGGTGGGGGGGATGAGATATTTCCTGTAAGCAAAGTAACTAGACTTTTTTTTATTTTTAGCAGCAGTCCTATTTCTCCTTGGTGAAATGGTAGCTAGAATTGATTCACAGCGCATCCCTGTAATCACTTCTGATTTACTTGGAATTTCTTAAAACTCCCTTTGGCCTCTCTGGCGACCCTTGCCCCTTACTGAGAATTCCTTACTACTTTTACTATTTTGGTGTGCTTTGATGTTCTGCCATTTTCTTCTTAGAAAAATGTTTCTCCCTGTATACCTAGTGTATGTTTAGGAAATGAGTTAAATGGGACACTGCTTTGGGGTTCTTTGCTCATCTCTTCACTTCCATTACAAAAGAGCAAGATGCTGGTCAGAGTGTCCTGTGAGGACCAGATCAGAGAAATTCCCCAGCCACCACTGCAGGCGTTAGTGTTGCCCTGGCCACTACCTGGGTGTACGTGAATGTGGCTTGCTGTTTCACAGAGTCTCTGTGATCCTTGTGCTTATGAACTTCTGTCCAGAGTTTCTTCTCTATGTTCTACTCCTGAATTCTAAACATAACTGGGATTTTAAAAGCAGAAAGGATTCTGCCCCTAGGATTACATTTTCCTGGAAATAGAAAAATCTCCTTTAGAATCACACCTGTGCTTCCTAGCATTCCCTATTGTCTGGTCAGGAATCCTAACCCAGCCCATATACATCTTCTCAGAAGGGGACCGTATCTAACATGAGCTCCCAGTTCTCATCTGGGCTGAGGGCTTTGCATCAATCCCCCATATTAATCCTATCTACCTGTTAACCCCAGGCAGGTGATGTTACTGTGCATCTTGGGCATCTTTATTAAGGTAATAGTGTTGACAGCAATAAAAATGTCTCCCGGGCAGTGCCTGTGGCTCAGTCAGTAGGGCGCAGGTCTCATATACCAAGGGTTGCGGGTTCAAACCCAGCCTCGGCCAAAATGCAACAAAAACAAATAGCCGGGTGTTGTGGTGGGGCGCCTGTAGTCCCAGCTACTTGGGAGGCCGAGGCAAGAGAATCACCTAAGCCCAAGAGCTGGAGATTGCTATGAACTGTGACACCACGGCACTCAACTGAGGGAGACAGAGTGAGACTGTCTCTAAAAAAAAAAAAATGTCTTCCTCCAGATTGGCTGTGGGAACTGAATTAATCTGGTGTTAACTATGAGCTCTCATTGCTTCTCCTTTCACTTCAGCTTTTCAATCTCAGCAGTCCTGAGTGACTTCAGATCGTGTCCAAGAGGAAGTGTCCCCACTTGGACACTGCATCTGTCCTTTCCTGACCTCTGCCTAATCTCTTCTTCATCTCCCAAACTCTGCTTACACATGTCCAGGAGACGTTACATTCCCTGGTCAATACGCCTCACTACTACTTACACTCTCGGAGCTGCTCTGGGACCTAGTAGCTGCTTTTATTATTCCATTTATTAGCCAGGGCTGTAATTTGTTTATGGGTCTGGCTCTGTCCGTCCTCGAGTGCAGGACTTTGTCTTATTTATCTTTGCATCTCCAGCACTCAGTGTGGCACTCCACGTTTTAAAGTATTTCTCTTAGATAAATTCTCTTGTCTCCAGAGCTAGGCCCATCACACAGTCTTTAAAGTACCTTGTGTAGGTAAAGTTCATAAGTAAATCGACATGCTGTATAATTTTGAAGATAGACTAAGAAAAAGGGGGTCTTGGTTCTTTTATGGTTTTATAGACTTGACAGGAAATTGTCGAAAGGCATCTCTCCAGAACCCTGGGCATGCTTTTTCACCTTGAGTATAAATTCATAGTTACCACTAAAAGCCCTTTGTGAGGTTCTCCCTTGATTTTGCTGGGTACCAGTTATACCCTGGTTTTCTTTTCTCACCCTGAGACATTAACACCCATTTTGAGAAGGTTTTTGAACTCAGCAGCTCTTTGAAAAACTTAATAAGAATTTTTCATATTTTAAAAAAAAGTCTGATTATTTCTTGGTTACTTAGCATTCTAGTTACCTTTTCCTGTTATACTTCTTTTTGCCACACTTTTCTGACTGGGATAGCCCTTTTCAACTGTCCTCTGTTGACTTTCCCTTATTAACAGCCCAATTTTGTAATTTTTACTAGGTCAGCAGGAGATTTGCCAAAGCACTACAGAATCTAGCCCTGTGTTTATTCTAAGTTATAGAGTGACTTTTGAATCTGTACTTACTTATTCTGCGTCCCATAATCACACGCAGGAATTTCTCTCTGCTTAACTCTCCTTGACCTTTTATGTTACTCACTCGCACACCCCACGGGCTACTCCAGAGGCTATTTGGAATGTGCCTATTAAAAACCTCAGGGGACGTGTGTGAAATTTTATTTCATGTTTTAAAGGTGACATTTTGATATACTCAATCCACTTTTTATACAGATCTTTTAGTGTAAAGTCAAGGTTGCCTGAGCTCTTAGAAATGTATTGGAAGGGAAATGCTGCTTTTTGTTTTAAATGAAATCATCTAGAGCCTATTCTGTTGTGCCTTTGTCCATTTGGTTTGATTTGGTTTAGATACTAGGTAGACATTAGTAGTTTAGTTCCTATTTTGTTATCTTGTGGGTTCTTGAGGAATTCTTTAGAGATGGAAGGAATAAGAATTAGTGGGCCTATTCCAGACAGTTTCTAATGGTGGAAGAGGAGTAGCAAAATGGTGAGAAACTCAATCTCTCAACTTGGAACACTTTCATAGGAAAGTGAAAGAAAAGTACTGTTTAAAAGCATCTTTATTTTCAAGGCAGGCCCTTTGATTGGGAGGAGGCATATTTGCAACCTCTACATTTTTCTTATTTTCTGCTCCTAGGCGGCAGTCGTTGTGGTGTTCAATTTTGCCATGGTTCTGCTAATTTTTCCTGCAATTCTCAGCATGGATTTATATCGACGGGAGGACAGGAGATTGGATATTTTCTGCTGTTTTACAAGGTACATTTTCAGCTGCCACGGCCTTTATTGGTTTGGGTAGAGAGTGGTACTGTTGGAGTACTCTCCCAGTTTGTGGATTTATAAGGGAATGCAGTCAACAAGTTTTGTATGGGTGTGATGCAGGTAGGGGAGATTTTGGACAAAAAGGATGATTTCCTTGAGGAACATCTGAGTCCCTGGGCTTTTCCCCTCCCCCAGCTGAGCACTCTCATACCCCTTCCGTTTCTGGTGCATGTGATCATTTCTTCTGTCACGGACCAATAACGGTGATTATTGGGAGTATTTTATGTCTCTATATTAGAGTAAAACAAGGTTGAAAACTGCCCATCTAGGGAAAAAATTAATAATTCTTTTTTTTTTTTTTTTTGGTGGAGACAGAGTCTCTCTTTGTTGCCCTGGGTAGAGTGCCATGGCATCATAACTCACAGCAACCTCAAACTCTTGGGCACAAGTGATCCTCTTGCCTCAGCTTCCCGAGTAGCTGGGACTACAGGCACCTGCCACAATGCCTAGCTAATTTTTTGAGATGGGGTCTTGCTCTTGCTCAGGCTGGTCTTGAACTCCTGAGCTGAAGCAATCCCCCCGCCTCCACCTCCCAGAGTGCTAGGATTACAGGCATGAGCCACCATGCCCGTCAAAGTAATAGTTCTTTGGTAGCGTTTTTTGTTTTGTTTTGTTAGGAATTATGCTTTAAAGGGGTTACATGATGATGAATGGTAAGCCCAATTTAGGATCCGTTGTCCATTTGTCTTCCTTGCATTGAATCATATCTATGTCCACATCAGTCAGGAGAGTCCAATGATAGGATGTTTCCTCCTAAGTCAGAGCTAGGAGTGAGACGGGTATTATCTCAAAGATAATGTTTGGCAAAAGCGCAGTTTCCCCTTCTTTCTGCATTACATCGCAATTCCTCTCCCATTCTTCTAGCCCCTGTGTCAGCAGAGTGATTCAGGTTGAACCTCAGGCCTACACCGAGACCCACGACAACACCCGGTACAGCCCCCCGCCTCCCTACAGCAGCCACAGCTTTGCTCACGAAACGCAGATCACCATGCAGTCCACCGTCCAGCTCCGCACGGAGTATGACCCCCACACACACGTGTATTACACCACCGCTGAGCCGCGCTCGGAGATCTCTGTGCAGCCTGTCACCGTGACCCAGGACACCCTCAGCTGCCAGAGCCCCGAGAGCACCAGCTCCACAAGGGACCTGCTCTCCCAGTTCTCAGACTCCAGCCTCCACTGCCTTGAGCCCCCCTGCACCAAGTGGACACTCTCGTCTTTTGCTGAGAAGCACTACGCTCCCTTTCTCTTGAAACCAAAAGCCAAGGTGAGTTACTGCAACTCAAGACTCTTCCTGCCTTCCAAAAATAACAGAGCAGGCTTCCGTGGAATTCGTCAGTCAGCCTTTGCTTTTCTTATTTTTCCATTAAAAAAAATTCATTAAAATGTAATATACGTCAGGCCTTCCAAAAGAATTGATCCATTTAGCGCTTGGGGCCATTTTGATAAGCTTATCTTCCGCAGAAGTGAATCTCTGTGTAGCAAGTGTTTCTATGAATTTAGATCAACTCCTTACATTTTAACCTTTTTTTTTCTTTTTTTGAGACAGGATCTTGCTCACTTGCTTAGGGAGAGTGCAGTGATGTCATCATAGTTCACTGTTACCTCAGACTCATGGGTGCAAGCGATCCTTCTGTCTGAGCCTCCTGAATAGTTGGGAGTACAGGTGCATGCCACAATACCCAGCTAGTTTTTTCTATTTTTTTTTTCTTTCTTTCTTTCTTTTTTTTTTTTTTTTTGGAGACAGAGTCTTATTATGTCACCCTCTGTAGAGTGCCATGGCGTCACAGCTCACAGCAGCCTTAAACTCTTTGGGCTTTAAGCGATTCTCATGCCTCAGCCTCCTGAGTAGCTAGGACTACTTGCCTCTGCCACAATGCCCAGCTGTTTTTATTTTTGTAGTTGTCGTTGTTTGGCAGGCCCGAGTCAGGTTCCATCCTGCCAACCCCAACGTATGTGGCTGGCATCCTAGCCCGCTAAGTTATAGACGCCAAGCCAGTTTTTTCTATTTTTAATAGAGACAGGGTCTCGCTCTTGCTCATACTGATCTTGAATTGCTGAACTCAAAGCAGTTCTCCCACCTCAGCCTCCCAGAGTTCTACATTTTTATTCTTCAAAAGGCAATTCTCTCTCTGGGAGAACATCTCCTATATGCTATATCAGAGACAGTACAGTGAAGAAAACAAGATGTCAACTAAACAGCAATGTTTGTCAAGGAAGAGGCAGTGACATTCCTCTGAGGCTGAGCTTGTGCCTCTTATTCCTTTCCAGGTTGTAGTGATCTTCCTTTTCCTGGGCTTACTGGGGGTCAGCCTTTACGGGACCACCCGAGTGAGAGATGGGCTGGATCTTACAGACATCGTACCTCGGGAAACCAGAGAATATGACTTTATTGCGGCACAATTCAAATACTTTTCTTTCTACAACATGTACATAGTCACCCAGAAAGCAGACTACCCGAACATTCAGCACTTACTTTACGATCTTCACAAGAGTTTCAGTAATGTGAAGTATGTCATGTTAGAAGAAAACAAACAGCTTCCCAAAATGTGGCTGCACTACTTCAGAGACTGGCTCCAAGGTAAGGCAGCGGGGGCTGTCCTTTCAGCCTGAGTGTTCGGCTTCTACAGGTTCCTTTTGTTCCCATTATGAAACCATTAGATCATAATGTGCCACTGACATGTTTCATTGATAACTTATGAGTGTTGCTTGAAATTCTTATGTGGACTGTTTCTGCTGCAGCTTCCCAAATCTGGCTTGTTACCTGTAAAACAATGCCAATAATTCAAACATGAAATTCAAATTCTTAATTCTATGTAAGAATTTATGAATACATATTAGGAAAAAAAGTATGTTACAAAGCATGGAGCCAGGTCCTTCTATTGTTCCTTGCTTTTGGAAGGATGGTGGCTATTTTGGTGGCCAGATGAAGTCAAAGTGTTGATGGAATTCTTGAGCTGATTTGCCAAATTATAGCTTACTGCATCAGGACAGTTTGGACAGCAGTGGATATAATCCAAAATTCCATATTTGGACCATTTTTTAAAATAAGTTATTCCTAATTGGGCAATTTGAGACTGACAGCAAAATGGACTAGAAGAGAGAGATTTCCCATTTTCCTCTTCCTGGCACACAAATACGTAACCTTCACTCCTATACACTTCTCCCACCAGGGTGGTGCATTTGTTACAACTGATAAACCATATTGACACATCTTTATTACCCAGAGTCTCTAATTATATTCAGGTTCATGTTGGTCTGTTTTTTGGAGACTGAGTCTCACTCTGTCCTTTGGGTAGAGTGCGGTGGTATCATAGCTTACAGCAGCCTCAAACTCGTGGGCTCAAGCGATCCTCCTGCCTCACTCTCCTGAGTAGCTGGTACTCTGGGTGTGGGCCACCATGGCCAGCTAGTTTTTCTGTTTTTAATAGAGGGCAAGGTCTTGCTCTTACTCAGGATGAACTTAAACTCCCAAATTAAAGTCATCCTCCCTCCTCAGCCTCCCAAAGTGCTAGGATTATAGGTTTGAGCCGCCTCATTTTGATCATTTTTTGATTTGGCATATGAAGTAAACCTGTAAACACTTAATCCCATTTTACATTATTTCATAAATAATTGAATTGTGCTTTAAAATGTCTATCTTGGCTTCTTACCTTGCTCTTAGAAACATTTCTAGGAAGTATTAGTCAACTAGAGAAAAAATTTGTCTAAATTTGTTCCTAGCCAGGTGCAGTGGCTCACGCCTGTAATCCCAGCACTTGGGAGGCCAAGGCGGGTGGATTGCTGGAGCTTAGGAATTCAAGACCAGTCTGAGCAAGAGCGAGAACCCGTCTCTAAAAAATAGCCAGGTGTTGTGGCAGGTACCTGTAGTCCCAGCTACCTGGGAGGCTGAGGCAAGAGAATCGCTTATGCCCAAGAGTTGGAGGTTGCTATGAGCTATGATGCCACAGCGACAAAGTAAGACTGTGTCTCAAAAAAAAAAAAAATTGTGTTCCTAACTGCTTACTGAGTATAAATGTATGCAATGAGCCCAGAACATCTGTTCACTTAATTCTGCGTTGACACATGCAAAGTGAAGTAGAGAATCAGGATAATTATCCAACACAATTCAAGCAAAAATGCTTTTTACAGGAATACACAAATCATTATGGCACCTAACATTTTTTGGCTTAGGTTATTCAAATGATTGTCTTAATTTCCCACTTAATTAGTGTTGTTTAAACACAAATTTAAGTGCTCCTCTTGGTCTTAAAGCAATACACTCATATATAAAGATTAAGCAGCCTATTTCCCTGTGAGTTTGCATGAAATGGTAAACAGCTTGAAGTTGATTCAGAAGGGTCGCATACAGTTTCTGGCCTTGACTTGTGTTTTTGTTCATACGTGTATATCAGATTTGAGTTTTATTTGGAGGAAGGTGAAGAGAACACCGTGCCATGATTATTTTTAATATACTTCTGAGACAAACTTGAATTTGTTCCAAGTCATATTTTTTATATTTAATTTTAAAAGCAGTAGTTTTTGGTTAATGAGTTAAAAGGGAAGCAGACAGTAGAGAGGGTCCCTTTTCATTTTTTCCTGCCTTTCATTTATTTGCCCGTTGGCCAAAGACATACAAATAACTTGCAACAAATGATAAAGAGATCTGCCGTGCACTGCCAGTATCTGAGCTGGGTAGGGTTATTGTAGAATGCATTTCAGTGTCTTTAGTTATTCCTTCTGATGTTTCGTATGGTGTTTTAGGCAGAGGTGGAGAAGGGGGCAAAAGAGTGTTGTCTGTAGGCAATGCCAAGGGGTAACCTATTTATGGAGTATTGTAAATTACTTCTGTAGTTTAATTTCTTTACTGACATAGAGCTGTTGGATTTGAGGATCTTTTTAAAATTGAGACAGGGTTGCTCAGGAAACAATTGCTTTCTTGTCCAGGCAAGAGGAGTGTAGTGCTGTCATCGTAGTTTACTGCAACCTCAAACTCTTGGGCTCAAGCAATCCTCCTGCCTCCCAAATAGCTGGTGCTACAGGTGTGCACCACCACACCCAGCTAATTTTTCTGTTTTTTTTGTAGAATCGGGGTGGGGAGGTCTCATTATGTTGCTCAGGCTGCCCTCAAGTGATCTTCTAGCCTTGGCCTCCCAGAGTGCTAGGATTACAGCTCATTTTTTAAAAGTGCATTTGAATTGTGTTTTGATTGCTAAGTGAAAAGTACCTACCAAAACCAAGTTAGATGCATTTGTGCTAATAAGCCAAGACCTCAGGCAACCTGGAACTGTGTCAGACTCTTACAAGGTACAGCAGAACTATGTGCATGGAATGATAAGATACTGGGGGCCCTTCAATACCTAGATGATTTTCAGACCTTGAGCAGTTTTGGTCTTTGAACATTTCCTTCAGGAAGCAATTATCCCTGAGTCAGCTTCTCTTATAACCATTTTTGGGTGGTTTTAATGATGGGAGCCTCTTTGGTTTTTAATGGAATTGCCATTAATACCATATTATCATCTCATTGGTCTTTATTGGCATTCCAGTAGTTTGTGTTTCTTTTTTTTTTTGAGACAGATCCTCACCATATTACCCTCAGCAAGAGTGATGTGGCACCATAGCTCACAGCATCCTCAAACTCTGGGCCTAAGTGATTCTCTTGCCTCAGCCTCCCAAGCAACTGGGACTACAGGCGCCAAACACAACACCTGGCCACTTTTCATTGCAGTTGTCATTACTGTCTGGCTGGCTCACAGCCACCAGCCTCATTGTATGTGACCAGCACGGTAACCACTGTGCCACGGGCGCCGAGCCATGTTTTTTTCTTTTTATATAATAAAAATGTATAATAGTTAATTGGGACATTATCCTATGTGTTACATCTTAAAATATACATGCAGATGAGGTAAAGTTAGAGACAAAACTGTGCCGCGCGTCAGGTCCAAATGGTGTTCCCTTCTTATTTCACACCAAATTATGCAATTTCACACATTTTGATTAACATTTCATTTAGCGTTCCAATATCTGAAGAAAAATTGGCAATTAGGATAATTCCTTTAGCCCAGAACTTTACACTAGAAAATAATTTTTAGCACAACATATCAATAATGAGAAATATAACTAGAATTCTAAGGTTTTGCCATAAAATAAGTAAAATGATGGGATTTTCTATAGTGTGCATGTGTTGGAATATAAAAGGTTGGCCAAGGGGCATTGGAAGCAAATCGGTGTCCTTGTTTTGTGGTCAGGATCATATACTGCCCATACACTTGGGGCAGCCCATTGTTACTTAAAATTTTTGGCAGTGAGTCAGAAAATACTATACTAAATATGGAAGAACTTCTCCATAAAATAGATGATTGTTTCTTGGTCATCTTTGAGCCCCCAGTGGAGTGAAGGGCACCTCAGAGGCCCTCGGTGTAGATCCTGGGTGGAATTGCCAGCAGGGGTGACCTCCCACGTCTGGTCTTCCTTTCTTTGGTACTCTCCCTCCGCCCCCCACCCATTTGCCACCAGATGTTGGGACTGGAGTTCACTCTGTCAATCTTATTCATGCCTTCAACGAATACTTCTTGGGCACCAGGGTGTGTTCAGAGCAGTGAGTGGTTCCAGCTGATTCTGGAACTACTACATGGGTTTAAGCATAGCTCCAGCACTTGCCAGAGCTGAGTGACCTCCACCAAATGCTTCAACTTTCCAAGGTGCAGTTTTTCTTCATCTATGAAGTGGGAATGAGCAGCATTAAGGGGGCTATCTAGCCACATGGCTGTTAGACTAACTCTCACGAGGGCTAGTGGATATGAAACTAGCACAGCCCAGTGTCCGCTGTGTGAGCTGCTCTTCAGGTTCAAGTCCGATACGTGTCATGAAGTGATGGAAATTCTGTTGTGAAGGAAACAGACCAGGCCTCCCTTTTGGAGGGCAGCAGGGAGCGGTTGTTTTTCCTCTGTTTATTTTTTTTTTCAAAAAAAACAAAAAACAAAAAAACAAAAACGGCTTTCGGTAATAAAATAACATCTGTTCAATACGGCTTGTGTGCTTGCCTTGCTATGAAAAACAGTCTGTCTGAGAGTTGGGAGTGTAGCCGACCCGGTGGTCTCACCCTGCCCTGCTTCCCCTCCCACCCCACAGAGCGGTAAGGGGGCTCCTTTTGCCGCCAAGCCCACCTCCTCATCCCAGAATTGTTCATCTAACCAACAGTGTCTGAATGAGGATTTAGTTTTGAGAGAAAAAGAGAGAAGGGGTCTGTGACCCACCTCCACCACCCCCATCTTCAAACCCCACAAGCTTAACGATTCTGAGCACTGATACCACCAGATTTTTTTTTCCATCTTTGAAGTCATCCAAGGCATGTCCTGAAATGAAATAAACCCTTCTCCCTCTTACCAGCTATGTCTAACCCATACATGTGCAGCTTGCTCCAAAGCTGTGGTTTCCTGAGCTGCTGGGGCTTGGGAGTTCTACTTGGGAGGTGAATGAGAGGAGAGAGTGTGGGGGGTTCCACAGAGGGTATGCGCCAGACCCTAAGGCCGGGTCACCAGGGCCCTGTTTTATCTTCCAACACGCTTATCTCTTTACAGCTGTAGCCAAACCGTCAGGTCTGTAATGATGGTTTTGATTACAGGGGCCAAGCGCAGCTGTGTGTGGTGGGCTGGTGGACGCGCCCATCCCCCAGGCCCAAACGCCTGCCTTCCCCCCTCCCCAGGCTTGTGGTTTGTCGTCTGTTCTCACAGAGCCTCCTTGTATTGGCCTGTGGCTTCCTGTTCTCAATCGGATCCAAATTTACCCTGTGAGGTATTTTCCCTGCGTGCACACACATGAGATCCTTCCCTTCCTTCCCCCCCACCACCCCCTCTCCTTAAGAAAGGGTGGCAAAGAGGAAGAGAACAGTCGAGAGTGAATAGGTGTTGGCTGTGATCTTTACACAACCTGGCAGCGGATCCCACAGCTTGTATTAGCTCCACAAGTCGAACAGATGGAACAAATTGACAGAATCGTGTTCACTCACCCTGAGCTCCAGAAGCAGCTGAGTTGCTGTTTGAAGTTGGGAGTTTGAATGTGTTTTCCCCTCTCTGAGTAGAATTTCTGGTTGTATCCGAAGAGCCCATGCTCAGCACCCTACGTGGCATGAAACGGTTAACGAACCTGGTGTGTTTCTCTTGCTCTCTTGCTTTCTTTTGGAATAGTCATAGGAGAAAATAAGAGGAATTAATTTTTTTTAAGGTAAAATATGTATACTTGTTTCCTAGAAACAAATGATCCTCCCCATTCCCCTTTTGAGCAGTGATTATTAGCAACCTACAGTTGGTTCTTGAAAAATCCCATATTGATTAGAGTGGAAATAGAATACAGAGAGTGTTCTGGGTTTGTGTCCGTCACTCCCCTGCGGTGCTCCTTGTCCTCAACCCACCCTCTCAGAACCAGGATCATTCTAGTTAAGAGTTGTAATGTGTTATGCAAATTTGCCTTTTCAAGGACTCCAGGATGCATTTGACAGCGACTGGGAAACTGGGAAAATCATGCCAAACAATTACAAGAATGGATCGGACGACGGGGTCCTTGCCTACAAACTGCTGGTGCAGACTGGCAGTGGCGATAAACCCATCGACATCAGTCAGGTACACTATGGGGGTCCAGGGTGAGGCTGGGCAGAGCTGCGGGGCAGCTGCCCTCTGGAAGACTGGTGACAGCATGCTATCCTACCCTGCACTCTCAGGAGGCCTGAGGTGTTAACAGCTGGTAGAAAGAGTATTGAGTTGGCTCTAATTCATCTCATCCCACCCACTCATCCTGTGGCCCCAAACAAAGCAGTGAGCCTCACTGTCCTCGTCCGTCAAGTGGGGACAGCTTTACTACCCTACCTCCAGTACAATGGTCAGAGTAAAGGACAGTCCAGACGATGCAGGCTGTTTCTGATGGTAGAAATGCTATCATGTCATTCCTTCAAAATCTAGTCCCGTTACCATGCAGGCTCTGGCAGTATTGAACATGGAAAGATGGATTTGTTGGGGAGCAGTGGTTTGAATGAGCAGAATGGAATCTGGATTGAGTGGATGATTTAGGAGATGAGAGAGGTTACTAGAATGGCCAGAGGATCTGTTACATTTGATTTCTTTGGGGTCACCACCCTGGCCCATGGAGTAACCAGAACACTCTCATGAGTGAAGCAAACAGAAATGGAAATGGCCTGTGCCATTCTGCCCACTCCCCGGAGTATGAGGAGCTGTTTCTGTTTGGTAACTATGTTTCCCAGCTGCACTGGCACCTTCTTCCAAAGGCTGGGATTCCAGCACAGCCTCTGACACCTCAGGCATGTATGAGGCTCTTCCCTCCTCCATGTAACCTCCCTGCTGTATCTTTAGGCAGAAAACTGTCATGCGAATGATCTTCTAGGCAGCTCTGTTTACTGTCTCCCCCTTTTTGCTGGCATTAAAGGTGACAGATTTACAAAGTACATTGTTCGGAGTTATTATGGAGTGTGAAACTGGTTGCTTTATAGCAACATGCAGCAGTCTGTCAGGTCTGACGAGGGCGTGGGCAGAGCAGTCTGCCTGCAGGATGGCAGGGATGCCAGGAAACTGAGCTGGCTTTTGGGACCAGGGACTCTATGGGACAAAAGCGATTGGAACAAGCCTGCAGGTATCATTTTCTCTGCCTGGAAGGGAGAAAGTGTGTGGCATTGGTGGAGGCCGAGAGCTGCACTATATAATTCCAAAGATGGTTTGAAGACATACAGTTGTCACGTATCCTGTGGATTAATTGGATCCAGATCCCTGAAATCTAGTTCTGTCACTGTCCACACGCTTTTCTTCCTTCACTCTTTCTCTACTAACTGCTGTCACTGGTGTTTTTCATTTTTGTTTTAAAAAAGACCAAAAAGCAGGGAACGAGGCCTGAATCTAAAATAGCCAGGAAACAAAATTTTTCTGTGTATATAAAACATACATACACACACACACAATTGTATGTATTTTTCACCAAAGCAAAGCCCACAAGACCTATCATAGAGGGAGCGTTCTTGGCCACACAGAGGGTCCAGCAATCCTGAATTTGACCACCTCTTAGAAATGAGATTACCTGGAAAGGCCATGGGTGTGCACAAGTCTCCTCCATTTTCTGGCATTGGGCATTTTTTGAGTACACAGGTCATAGGAGGCTAGTGTTAGCAAAATTTATACAGATGTTGTTTTATTTTTATAGCTCTCCTCCATTTACTGGGTGGCATTTCCTTCAGTGTTAACAACAGAGGTTAACTGCACACAGACGTGTATGGGGACTCTTGCCAGGTTTTTTTTCCTCCCTTCCCCTCCTATAAATATGTTTCTCCAGATTGTTCATTCTCTGCCTTGGCTGCAGACAGTCTTTTAGCATTCAGATTTAATTGGTTCAGCCAATTCCTGAGCCATCTGCAGAACCTTGTGTTTGTTATAAACACACTGATGATTGCATCCTCTGATAAGTGCATTTGAAAGAAATCAAAGGTGATCTGATGGGATTTCCAGCACTTCCAAACAGCGGGCATTCTACCCTTTGTTGTAAACGGTGGTGCAAAGCTCCGCTTCTGTTCTGTTCAGGCAGGAGCGTGTTCACCCCCGCCCCATTCTCAAACGCCTCTGTTTTTCTCATTTTTGTAGTTGACTAAACAGCGTCTGGTGGATGCAGATGGCATCATTAATCCCAGCGCTTTCTACGTCTACTTGACGGCGTGGGTCAGCAATGACCCCGTGGCTTACGCTGCCTCCCAGGCCAACATCCGGCCTCACCGACCTGAATGGGTCCACGACAAAGCTGACTACATGCCAGAAACAAGGCTGAGAAGTAAGTAGCACTCCTGTTTCTTCAATGCTCCACAACAGCCCTTGTCCATTGATGCTACCCAGGGTTCAAAAGTGTAAACAGAACAATATATTTCTTTTAGCTTAAAACTCGGGGAGACAGATGAGGATGTGTAATGGAATACAAGCCCGTGCTCTATCACGTTGAGAAATAGGACTCTAATCTCTGTCTGTAGCTTTGACTCTAAGACGTTCATCAGGCATTTCTCTTGAATGCCAGCTGTTCCATGTGAAAGTCGGGGACGCCTCCAGGTTGAGTGTTATTTTACTATTGCAAAGTTTTATCACTGGGGATTATGTGTTTATCTTAACTTTTGTCAACTCCGGTGTTGAAGGGATTTTTGGCACGTTGGGTCATTCCCATAAGCCACCAAGCACCTGTACTCTGTCAAAGCTGTTTAAACCGAAACAGAAAAGTCTGTATACAACAGTGTCCTCTTCCTGTCACCTCTCAGCCCAGAGTTTGAAAGGTGGTTCTGTGTGGATTTAATTTGCATTTATGTGAGAGATAGCAGTAGTAGCTTAGACGTTGGATATCAGGATAAGGGAGGATGTGAGAAAGAAGACCGGGTCCCCTTGCGAACATGACTGGAGAGCGAGTGAGTTGTGCTTCCCTGGATCTAAACCCCAGAGCCCTGTGGCAAGCAGCCAAGGCTTGTCTTAATGAAAATTTATAGTTGAGATTATAATAGGGCAAATCATGTTTAGCAAGTCAACTGAATGACCCCAAAGGGTCTGGAACACACAACGGCAGTAACTAAATGCTTGTTGTGTGAGGATTTCTTCCCCTGTTGCTGAAGACTTAGCATTGCATTAGAAAAGAAGCATAGAAGGTTTAAGTTTGTTCAGTCACTAAAAGGATAAGTTAAGCATTTTTCTCAGGAAAGCATGACTCTGGAGTTATTTTGCTCTTGGAAGTGATTGAATTAAATAGTTTGAACTTAGCATTTTCACATACATTAGTAGAGCAAAAAGGGTTCTCAAAATTTAAGTCTGAAGTTGTTTAGGACCCCTCTCCCCCCCAAAAAAAAAAAAAAAAAAACGTGGCTGCTTTTGGAAGATTAAAAACAGAGGTGAAAAAATATACACATATCGAAGTCTTCGCCCGTGACCCCCGCACCACTTCAGGAAAAATCAAAGATTGATTAAAATTATTTTAAACCAAATATGAAAATTGTGAAGACTCAGAGACTGTCATCAGCAACTGTTTCTCTTTTGCGTTGAAAGACACGCAGCCAGTAAGCTTTCTTGCACAGTCTTCTCTTCATCGCAACAGTAAGAGTCTTTGCAAGGAGCCCCTTCACCCTGGGCCTTTCGTTCACCCGCGGCTTTCTCTGTCCAGTCCCAGCAGCAGAGCCCATCGAGTATGCTCAGTTCCCGTTCTACCTCAACGGCTTACGAGACACTGCAGACTTTGTGGAAGCAATTGAAAAAGTAAGAACCATCTGCAACAACTACACGAGCCTGGGGCTCTCCAGCTACCCCAACGGCTACCCCTTCCTCTTCTGGGAGCAGTACATCGGCCTCCGCCACTGGCTGCTGCTGTCCATCAGTGTGGTGTTGGCCTGCACGTTTCTCGTGTGCGCCGTCTTCCTTCTGAACCCCTGGACGGCCGGAATCATTGTGAGTTTATTATAAGGGTCTTTGTGGAAGTCAAATTCCTTTCAGCATAGCTCTTTCTGCAGCCGGGAAGTTTTGTTTATGTCTGGGCCTCTGGAGGAAGGTATAGATTGCATCACCCATAATATATTTATTCTAGTCGAGGTGGTGAGGTTCATGGTTAAGGTAGAGAGCCTCTAATGGCCTTAATCTTATGTGCCCTCTCCTGCAGCTTTAAGATTTTTGTGGAAAGATAGGAGACTTTTTAAAGCTCACTTTCCATCACAGCTCCGAACATTTATTAAATAAAAACACTGAAAGCATAATGAATTTTTTTTAATTCAAAAGTGTCGTTTTGTGATCTCATCTCAGACCTAATAGTATATTTTAGAAGGGTCTTCTATATTTCACCAGAAGGGATAAATTAGAGACATTAGGACAGTGAATTATGGAGAAAATGAGTTTTAGAGGGAGTGTTGTGTGTTTTAACTCCTGGGCGGGGGGGGAGATATTATAAACTAATATTACTAACCTGGTTTTTGGCATCCTTTCTTCAAAATAATCTCGGATTTGAAGCAAGTTTCATGTAGAGTCTAATAAAACTGTGGCAGTGTTTAAATTCCATGAGCTGTGGTATAGCCTTTAAAATGCCAAAATTATAAAAACAGAGACCAGGTTTTGTTTCTACGCCGTGAGTCTGTGCAGCAGGTATGCTAAAAGGTAAATGTTTAGTCTGGGAGTTTTTGTGGCACTTAGCGATTGATGTTGTCCACCTCTCATTACTTCTCCCCACCCCACCTCCAGGAGAGAAAGATCATTCTTCTCCTTCTCTTCCATCTGGGTAGCGTTTGTTGTTTTATTTACATTTTCTCCCCTTTGGCTCAAGGAACTCCAAAGTCTCCCTCACAGATTTTCTTTCCATTTCCCCTACAAATTTTTTTACAAGGAAGATGAAAGGCAAAGGGAAGGTTTTCCTTGGATTTAACGGTTTGCTTTGTCTACCCCTGGGCCTGTAACCCAGCCCATGTCAGCTGACCTGCTTAACTAGCCCCCAGATCATCCTCACTCAGACTTGTGGGCTCTCCAAACAAAACCCAAACCACTTACACCTATGAGAACGTGGATTCACCTCCGTCCTATCAGCATTCTTTAGGATGCACACTGAGGTCAAAAACTCAGTGATGAGTCAGTGGATGGTCTCTGATAGTGAAGGTCAAACAGAAGGAAAGATCTACATGAAATCTGTAGCCAAAGGATAAGTCTGTGATTATAGAATTCTTTATAGATTCCCCTGGTGGAGTAGGAAGGAATTGTTTTGCTTTTAGGACAGGCATATTAGAAAAATAATGCTAAGTTTAGCCTTTATGTACTCCTTCTCCAGTCTTACAAATTGATGTTCCCAAATACCCCCTCCCCAGCAGGAAGCTGAATTAAGAAGTAAAGACAGTTGTCCAAAGTTAGAGCAGGCTGGACCTCCATTGTATTTGGGTCACAGATATGTTCGTCTGCTCTTGATCTGAATGGAGGCCACCTTAAGGCTGAGGGTGTGCTGTGCCCTCTCCCTCATGGCTGTGTGCCTTCTCCAGGTGATGGTCCTGGCCTTGATGACAGTCGAGCTCTTCGGCATGATGGGCCTCATTGGAATCAAGCTGAGTGCAGTGCCTGTGGTCATCCTGATCGCCTCTGTCGGCATCGGCGTGGAATTCACGGTTCACGTCGCTTTGGTACGAGAGACTTTCTAAGCAAAATCCTTCCAAAAGAGCAACCTATTTCCTTTATTCCTCATTTATTCTAAGTGGGGACCTTCAAATTCTCCCCATACCGCACAGTGAAAAGGCTTCTAGAGTGCAGGAATTCCCTAGAAGTAGCTTAAAATTTTTTCTGGATTCCTTTCCCTCCCAGGCAGATGAAGAATAGTATGGAAGTTAAAATGTTAGCCAGGCTCTGTCAGCTGTAGGCAGGAATCAGTTAAGAGTTGGCCTAAGAGGGTCCTGCGCCTCTGATGGTGACTGTCCTTAGCATCACCATTGGGTCCTGGAGTGGTCAACCGTGTTCCCAAGGCAGACTGTATGTATGTGTGTACACGCACGCGCACACTGGCATACATGCATGCACACAGTGGTTAAAACAATAATAAAGTGGGATTAAAACAAGACCACACACTTGGTGGCATGATGGAGAAGGCATAATTGAGGGAGAAGTGAGCTGACAGCTGAGGAAATACCCTCAGGCCTATGAGAGAAGGCTCCAGTGTGTAGCCCAGAAGAGCTGGCTCTCCTACCTAAGCCCACCCAACTCCTCAGACTTCCCAGCCTCTGAATTCATGACAGCAGAAAGTAAGAGAACTAGGGTTGCTTTCAACAGGAATTGTTCTCCCACCCCCACCCCCCCAATTTCTATACCTTGTCCTATGATTGTTGGAGGAAATTTAACTTCAGGAGGTATCTTTAATCTAAGAGACAAGTCCATTACATACATTCATCAGAGAATTATCCAAAAGCCTCACAGCTATGTGTAAATTAGGTGCCATCTGCACATGTGCTTGTAGCCTAAGGACTTGGGGTTAGGCATTTGATAAATATTTAATGATTGAATAAATACTGAGGTTTAGAATACCCTAGCTAGGAAACTTAGCATTGGACTTAGACCAAATTACGCTTAGCGTTGCTTTTGTAATCTCTAGTATTGATGTTTCTTCAGGCTGAGCACAAGGCATGTGCATGTCTACACAGATGCCTTGTGCCTTCCGCAGTCTCAGGGCCATTATTATGCAACTTGGAGTTTGCAAACACTTGTGTTTCAGGGGGAATGTTTTGTTGAAGTTATCTCATTTTTTCCCCCAGTGTACAATAAAAAGCTGATAATATGAAACAATATTCTCTAAATTTTCTGCCTGCTCAAATTATTTTATTCCATTGAGCTGGGAGAAGGGAGAGAGTGGTTTGGTTTTGTTTTTTAAGAAGAGAGCTTAGAAAACCATCCTAGAGCTTAGAAAACCTGTAATTCCAGGACTGTTGCTTCAGAAAGTAAATTTTGCTTGTGAATTAAAAATCTACAAGTCATTTTATTCTCTTTACAGATGAAAAGTCACCTTTTTTGGTAACTTTCACAGCAAACGAACATGTCTTAGAATGGATTTTTATAATGGAAATGCTAACTACAGTTTTTATACTATAGTTCTTCTAACCGGAGTCTTTGTCAGGAATACTCTTCTTGAAAGATACGGTATTCCTACCCAGTATGTGAAATTATACTTAAAGTAGACAGTTACTGCTCTTACAGGGTTTTGCAAGGGCATAAGGTTAGTAAAGCAGCCTCTTCTTCCATGAAAGTCTTTAAAAAGTTAACGAGTTCCTGTTTATTTGTTGTGTGAATAACATAGAAGCTGCATTTAGTAGGGTAGACTCAGCTTGACCCTTATAGCCCCCGTGGTTTGAACACGGCACAAAACAACCTGGTTCTAAATCATGTGTGATTTCTCCCAAGAGCAAAAAGCAACTATATGGGCCATGTCTTTTCCTATTCTGAAAAAGTAGAACCCATTTTGGAGAAATAATGAAAACTCATAGCACATTCTAGTGCTATGAGTACTAGTACTTCTTCTTCTGTTAAGGAGAATGACCATTCCTCTCCTTCCATAGGTAAATAAGGGAGATAAGGGAAAGGAATGCACCCTAAACCTTCAAATAGAGAACTTGCTGCTGGCTCAGCCTTCCTACCGGGTCACACTCTCAAACCAGCAGTCTGATACACCAGAACTTACTCTGCAAATTTCCCATGTGATTTTTCTTTTTTTTTTTTGAGACAGAGTCTCACTATGTCACCCTCAGTAGAGTGCCATGGCATCACAGCTCACAGCAACCTCAAACTCTTGGGCTTAAGCGGTTCTCTTGCCTCAACCTCCCAAATAGCTGGGGCTACAGGCACCCGCGACAAGGCCCAGCTATTTTTTAGAGACGAGGTTTCACTCTGGCTCAGGCTGGTCTCCAACCCATGAGCTCAGGCAACTCAGCCGCCTCGGCCTCCCAGAGTACTAGGATTGCAGGGTGTGAGCCACTGCGCCTGGCCCCCATGTGGTTTTTCAACAGTTGACCTGAAAGAGATTTAGGAATGCAAAAGAGGCAGAGATATATCCATACAGAGTTGGAATGGCCTTGTCTTAAATTTACAGTCCTGTATTTTTTTTATGGTACCTCTGTAATACTTGGAGGAACTCTTAACACATTAGTTTGAAACCATGGCAAAAGTTTTGAGCTCAGGAGTTCCAGACCAGCCTGAGCAAGAGTGAGACCCCATTTCTAAAAATAGCCAGGCGTTGGTGGCCGGAGCCTATATAGTCCCAACTACTCGGGAGGCTGAAGCAAGAGGATCACTTGAGTCCAAGATTTGAGTTGCTGTGAGCTGTGACACTACAGCACTCTACCACTCAACCCCAGGGCAACTGAGTTGAGACTGTCTCAAAAAAAAAAAAAATTTACATCAACACCAAATATAACTCAATGCCAGCAACATGTCATGTTGGTAGATGTTACTAGTTGACCTATCCTAACCAAACATTTTAGTAGCTAAACAGTAAGATGTGAGATGTTCTGCAGAGGCAGATTAAAGTAGCTCGTAACATGTAAGACAAAGCAGACCGTGTACCGTATAGAGTCCACGGATCTGATCATATGAACTTTCTCGTTGCACAGGCCTTTCTAACGGCCATCGGCGATAAGAACCGAAGGGCTGTGCTTGCCCTAGAGCACATGTTCGCGCCTGTTCTGGATGGTGCTGTGTCCACTCTGCTGGGCGTGCTGATGTTAGCAGGATCTGAGTTTGACTTCATTGTCAGGTAAGCTGGAGTGGACGAGAAGACTTATTTTTAAAATCACTGTTATTAGCTCATGTGGTCTTTGTTGCTTATTTGCGCCTCTATCTGGTAGATTGCAGCATCTCTCCATTGTAACTCTTACTGTCTGTTGAATTTATTAACTCACAGATAGGCTAAGAGGTAATAAAGACAAGCTGTCTTCTAGGCCTATCTTGGGAAATAGCTTGAAGACAAAAGATGGAAGGTTTGGGGCTGGCAGCAAAGGCAGATCCACACCTTAAGGCTAAGGGATCACCTAATATCCCAGTTATCTGTGTCTCGGGTTAGAAATATCTATAAAAAGAGAGGACCACCATTCCCATTAATTGTTTTAATTTGACCTCTGCTTTATTTCCTTCAAAACCACAGAAAAGAAAACGTACAAATACTTAAAACTGTCAACTAGACTTTATTCTTTTAAGAGGTGAAGACATTGTGCCAGGATTTCATTTTCCAGTTCCCACAAAGAACTAGGAAACATTTAGCATTTGACTTGTGTGTGAAGTTTTAGAAATCTGAGCCTGGTTTGGATACTTCTCTGTGGATCTCAGAGCAAGTCGTTTCTGGTTGATTTGATTAAGAATATGACTTTGTGAAGAATAAAAGGAGTGAGTTTTCCTTTTGAAAGGAATTTGAGGACTGCAGAGAAAGAAACCATTTTGCTCTCTGAACAGCCTTGATGGCTTTGTGAGGTGACTGCTCTTGGATGTAACCCTACTTTTGTGGACAGGAGGCCAAAATCATCAATAAGCAGAAGACAGTTCAGAATGAGAGCTATGATGGTGCAAAACCAAGTGTGAGAAAGGATTGGTTGGTTTGGTTACTTTCCGTGTGTGTGTAAGGGGTGGGAGACTCTCATTTTCAGGTAAAAAGAGGACTTCAACTAGAAATACATTTACTGCAGAAAATAGGTGAATCCATTGGTCAGCATGTAACGTAGCCCATTAGCCAAAATCAGCATCATGGATTCAGCCTTCCTAAAGTGAGGGCCAGAGTTTGCTGTCTGGTTTTGGCGTAGGGGGGAATGAAGACCATCGCTCCCCAGATGGCACTGTTGCTGGTGTGTCATTGGATGCTCTCTTTCAGTGCTGGGAGGATTGCAGGGGGGGGTGGGTTGCAGGAGGAGGGCAGACTGCATTTCCACCCAGCTCCCAGGCCATGTTTATGCCAGTACCAAAGAAGTGCCTAACACAGTTAAAAGTTTTGATCTGTTTTGTTCTAATCTCTTAATTTGACTTCGAATTTTCCTTTATTTTCTTAGTATACACTTATTCAGTCATTAGTATTGTCTCATTACGCCATAAAAGCCCAATGTCAAATACTTACTTTCGCATATTTAAGTTCTCATACAACACAAATGTCATGAGCACTCCTGTAAGTGCCATCTGGCACAATAGCAGATCACATGGACCCCAGAACCTTCTGTGTAGTTTAAAGTCTTGGAGGAGAGAGACAAGTTCACAGGCAACACAAAACCAGGGAAAAGGTAGGGTGCACTGGGATCTCATGTGGGGGATGAGGGTCTAACTCAGCCTTGTGGGGGATGCTAAGTGAACCTGATGTGGAGCACCCAGCTGAGAATCTACAGGGTGGAATCCCAGCTCTCTCAATCTCACCCCCGGCTGCTTGCTCCCTCCCAGAGATATCAGGGTTCCTGTTTCAAGCACTTAAAAGGGCTTCACATTTTCTAGAACTGGATGGATTAACCTGATAAAGCCCTCACTGAGGTCGCATAAATGAGCAGACATTGTATACACTAAGCCGTCAGAAATCTAATTGGTCTGTTTATGCTGCAGCTAGATGGATGGGATGCAAATGTCTTAATGCCTGCAGCTGATATATGCCTCTGCCGAAAGTTCCAGCAGTTTACATTAGAGCAAGACATTGGCTGCTCGGCTTTTGCTAATGCAGCTCAGAAGTTTCTAATGTTTACAATAGCTGCAAGGTATTTGTATTTTTATAGGTATTCTGTCTCTGATGTCGAAACATATATAGACATGGCAAAGTTGGGTGCCTGGTCCATTTTTATGAACCACAGGACCATTAAAAGATAGATATCTTGCTCTCCCTCTTCCCAGAACATCTTGAGCCTCTCCCCCACTTGCATCAAAGTTGCCCTAGAAATCATTAGTTCCAGAAATGCATCCTTGCGTGGAGTCCGCGCCCTCCAGCTGTGTGGAGTGCCTGCCAGAGGATGTCCTGGCTGACAGGTTTACCTTGGTATTCGTGAAGGATCCCAGACCTTAGCCCTCAATGGTGGGAAAGCAGAAGTACTTGTGCACTCTCTTCTTCTGCCATGGTGCTGCGGCCTTTATGTTTGAATTGGCTGACGCAAAACAAGAGTATTCAGAGATGCTAAATTGTTCAACAAAAGATTGGCCGGCAGAGCAGCCCGCCATTGTGGAGGGCCCTCGCCCAGCACAATGCCCCTGCTCCCACAGAATGGGCAGCATTTTCTTTGCAGAAAGCTGGTTCCTGTGTTCTAAAAAGGTTGCAATTGGAGCTATTTGGTAAAACTGGAACTCACAGAATTCTAGGCAGAAAGTTGTGATTAATGAAAGCCCAGGGAAAGCCTTACCTGATACACTGGAGACTTAATTAGAGATTCTGCCGTAAGATGTAGAAGCATTTCACAGTGGATTAGCTGCCTGCAGAAGTGGGCTGCTTTTCCTCCTGGGCTAAATTGTTTAAATTCTACACCCTTCACTTCATTTGTTTGCTTCTGCTGGGTTTTCGTGAACAGGGCCCCTCGGCATTGTATTGCGCTTTCAGTCTGCTCAGCCATTCAGCTTGCATTCCATATTTTTGTGTTTGTGTAACACATTCATAAATAACATTACGTGCCATGAGATTTCAGCAAATTAACAAACTAATTTTTTTTTCTTCCCTTCATGAACTAACACTTTGGGTTGTGGAATGTAGCCCTCAGAGTCATAAGGTAAAAAAAACAAAAACAAAAAACTAATCTTGTGCTGAATTTGAACTATGATTTTTTAACAGCATTTTCAATGGGGTGGGTTTTGTTAATTTCTGGTGTTGACGTGCTGCAGTATTTGGGCATGATTTACATTTGTCACAATGAATATTCCTGTTTCCCTTTTATCTTCAAGGTATTTCTTTGCTGTCCTGGCAATCCTAACAATCCTGGGTGTTCTCAATGGACTGGTTTTGCTTCCAGTTCTTTTGTCTTTCTTTGGACCATATCCTGAGGTCAGTAATTACACTGGGTGTGATGTCCCATCCACAGGCCACCTGAATGCTGTTTTTTTCTGGTGCCACTCTTAATTTAGATATTTAGATCTATTCCCATTTACTGATTATTTTCCAATAAATATCTCAATAATGATGGGCTTTTTTCCCCCTCTTAAATTTAATGTCTGTGGAGATATAAAACTGGTTTTGTTTTGGGTTTAAACCAGCTGATTGGCAGCCTAAGTCGTATAGATCTAAATATAGAAAATGAAGACTTTGCACTCAAGATGCATATTTGGGCTTGAAAAGAGTAAAAAGGGCATGTCTTGGCTTTCCATTGTATGAAAGCAGAGGGCAATTCTTTTGCTCCAGCTGTGGACCTGAGAGTCCTCCAGGTGACGGTGGGGGGCGGCGGGTAATAAAGTGCAGTGTGGCAGGGCAGAGGACAGAGACACCTGAATACTAATGTGCTTTGAACTTTGAGTGTGGCCAACAGGTAGATGGATGATGGCACTTTTAATACGGAATCCTCTTAAATAGGTATCTCCAGCCAATGGCCTAAACCGACTGCCCACTCCATCCCCGGAGCCACCCCCCAGCGTGGTCCGGTTTGCGGTGCCTCCCGGTCATGTGAACAATGGGTCTGATTCCTCCGATTCAGAATACAGCTCCCAGACGACCGTGTCTGGCATCAGCGAAGAGCTCCGGCACTACGAGGCTCAGCAGAGCGCGGGGGGCCCTACCCACCAAGTAATTGTGGAAGCCACGGAAAACCCTGTCTTCGCCCGTTCCTCTGTAAGTCATCCAAGGTAGCAGAAGAAGGGCCTTCCCGCCTGTAGTCTGGGGAGGGAAGGGCCCTGCCTGCTCTGACCAGCAAATCACACAGAAGGTGGGGGGCAAAGATACAGTATATGTTAGGTCGAATCACAAAATTGCCAATATTTGATTCTTCTTAAACTATAAAAATGTCATCTTCCTATGGTTCCTCATAATAGATCAAAGAGAGGTGGGGGCCCAAAGTGTCACCACACAAAGCATTAGCATCTGTCTTATTTGGGGCAAGTGCAATTTCAACTTAAGGGCTAGAGATAGAGCGTTCCCTGTCACCTTTTATTTAAGCTACATATTATTTTCTGATGATAACTTTTGAAAATTGTACCGATACCTTTATTGCCAGCAAAAGTAGGCTTTTTCTTTTTACTTCTGGTAACTTTAATTGCCCTTGGTTTATTTTATTATTATTGTCTAAGCCCTTCCCATAAGCTTTTTTGGCTCCAAGCTCATATTCCAGGTGGCTGGAAGGGGCAGAGAAACTGAGAGCCACCCAAGTCCCTAGCAGTTGGCAGTCATGATTCAGGAAGGTGGTGAGGAGCCCTCTCCTCTGGCCCCCACTCCCTAGGATGGGCTCAACCCTCCAGACCAGGAGCTCAGTACCAAAAACCCAAGGAAGGTTCTGGGGCTTGTGTTGCTCCACTGAGGGCTCCCTGCTGTCCCTCCAGGAAATGGGTATTCCAGTCCCAGGCCAGAGCAGCCCTTCCGTGAAAGAGAGAGGGGCCAACCAAATAACCTAAATTGTACTCCTCTTACCCCCTGTGAACGGCGCCTGCTGAGCTGCAGTGTGAATCTGGTTTTGTTCAGCGGGAGCCTAAAAATAGGTACAAGCTGAACGACTTTGAAGTTGGTCACGGTCCTTTTGATTGATGTGGCCACTGTGTTGCTCCGTGCTTTGTATAGAGACCCAGAGACCAGATTCCTAACAATCAGAGCAGTGCTGCCTGGCAGAACTCTCTGTGAGGATGAAAATACCCTCTCTCCTCTCCAGTATGGTACCCTCCCACCACACGTAGCTGTCATGCACTTACAGTGTGGCCAGTGGGACCAAGCAACTGGATTTTGACTTTTAGTTCATTAAAACTTAAATAGCACACTCTAATGGCTACCATATTTGACTGTGCAGGTTAGATACAGGCAGGCTTGCCAGAGTTCTGCATTCAGGCCAGCCAGGGTGTAGCAGTTTTCGGAGAAGAGGCGCTCAGGGTCTGCCTTCACTGCACGTGGGAGGGAAGCAGTTTGAGTGCTCTCCGACCACAGCCCTGCATTTATGGGCAGCAACGATATGGGTCCAGCCAGTGGTGTTGGAGAAACCCTGGAAACAGTAACCAAATAAAGCGCTCCTCTGCCACGTCCTGGAGGTTATTAAAAGAATACTTTTTTCAGCTCTGCGCCCATAGCACAGTGGTTACAGCACCGGCCACATACACCGAGGGTGACAGGTTCAAACCTGGCCTGGGCCAGCTAAACAACTGCAACAAAAAAATAGCCAGGTATTGTGGCAGGTGCCTATAGTCCCAGCTACTCGGGAGGCTGAGAATCGCTTAAGCCCCAGGGTTGCAGGTAGCTGTGAACCATGATGCTACGGCCCTCTACCAAGAGTGACATAGTGAGACTCTGTCTCCAAAAAAAAGAACGCTTTTTCCTTTTGTGGGTGGAAGGCCCCCACTGGCTCCCTGGGGTTGACTGAGCCCTTAGTTAAAGCCAAAAAGGAAAAGGCGGAAGTAATGGGGGTCATGCTCAGTTTGGGGTTAGGAACACCACCTGCCTATTACTGACTTTGCTTGCCCTTCTCAGGTGGTCCATCCTGAATCCAGGCATCACCCACCCTCGAACCCTCGACAGCAGCCCCACCTGGACTCTGGGTCCCTGCCTCCGGGACGGCAAGGCCAGCAGCCCCGTAGGGACCCTTCCAGAGAAGGCTTGCGGCCACCTCCCTATAGACCGCGCAGAGACGCTTTTGAAATTTCTACTGAAGGGCATTCTGGCCCTAGCAATAGGGACCGCATGGGCCCCCGCGCGGCCCGTTCTCACAACGCTCGGAACCCAGCATCCACTGCCATGGGCAGCTCCGTGCCCGGCTACTGCCAGCCCATCACCACTGTGACCGCTTCTGCTTCTGTGACTGTTGCGGTGCACCCTCCGCCTGTGCCCGGGCCTGGGCGGAACCCCCGAGGGGGACTCTGCCCAGGCTACGAGGGCTACCCTGAGACTGACCACGGGCTGTTCGAGGACCCCCACGTGCCTTTTCATGTCCGGGGCGAGAAGAGGGATTCAAAGGTGGAAGTCATCGAGCTGCAGGACGTGGAATGTGAGGAAAGTTCCCGGAGAAGCAGTGCCAACTGAGGTGTGTGCTGTGGGGCAGGCAGGCGGGCCCTGCAGAGAGGACAGTACTGGGGGTCTCGGCCGCATCTCCCAGGGGCCTCTGGGCTTTGGCACATCCCAGCCTGGACCCCTTGACCTTTCCTTGCCAGGGCAGTGCTAACTGGTTGGGAACCAGTCCAGTTCCAAATTGAGTCTTTCCCCCCACGCCTTTTAACTTGCTGAGGGTTAGTGCAGCTTAACCAAGACATGAACAATGTCACTTTATACCTGCTTGCCAGTCTTTTTGAAGTGCTATGACAGTGTATGTGATGACCGCCCTGCTGAATGAATGCTGACAAAGGGAATCCGTCCATGTAGCCACCCCAGGGGTGCCCTCCTGCCCTCTCCCCTCTATCCTGACCTGACTTCTAATACTACAGGTCACTGATGCCTGTTTTTGTATGTCGTAAATATGGATTCAGAATGCCTGTTAGTTTAACTTCCTTTTTTGTTTTCTTTTAAAGGGTGATTGAAATCTGAAGCAAAGAGGCCAAAGATTGGGACCCCCCACACACACTTCTTTGTAGAACTGCTTGAAGAGAACGGCTCAGAGTCACGGAAACAACGTGCTGTGCCAGGCAGCAGCTCCGTGCCACTGTAACCGATTGTATTATTTTGTTAAATACTCCTATAAATATTTAAGAGGTGTACACATATGTAATATACGAAGGAAGGATATAAAGTAGTATGATCTGGGCCTCTCCACTCCTGCCCCAGAGGGGAGAGGCCACGGTTGGGCCCCTCCCAACGTTTGTACATTGGTCTCTGTGCCACAACCAGGCTTAACTTAGTCTTAAATTTCAGCATATGTTGCTGCTGCTTAAATATTGTATAATTTACCTGTATAATTCTATGCAAATATTGCTTATGAAATAGGATTATTTTGTAAAGGTTTCTGTTTAAAATATTTTAAATTTGCATATCACAACCCTGTGGTAGTATGAAACGTTACTGTTAACTTTCAAACACGCTATGCGTGATAATTTTTTGTTTAATGAGCAGATATGAAGAAAGCACGTTAATCTTGGTGGCTTCTCTAGGTATAAGCTATGTGCCATTCTTTTGTTGGCTGTGTGTTTGGGCATGTCTGTGATTTCCGAATGTACTGTATTATGATTTGGGGGTTTTTTGTTTTGGTTTTTTTTTTCTTTTGGTCTTCTCTGTTTTATTTCTTTTCACTGTCTGTAATCCTGAGTGGATGCTGACCTAGCCAAGCTGAACGAGTCAGGAAACCTTTATTTGTGCTGGTCGAGGGCTGGCCCTGCACCTCTGCCTCATTCTTTCCGATCTACCCAGGAATAGCCAGACTTGCAGCGTGGTCTGCAGCACCTCTTAAGATCAGTGGTTGCCTTCCAGACGCCCCAACTTATGCTTCAGAGGAAATGTTCCTTCACATGGATCGTTGTGATGGATGTTGGGACCTTAGGGTATAGAGCTAGCATCTGTTCATCTTTGTTGGTGTTAAAGGATTAGGTAACATGCCTAGGGGTGAGCCTTAGCTAGGCCTTGCTAGTGTACTCTAAAAAGCGTGAACAACACATATGACAACTCCCCTCCAAATCCCAACTTAAGATTGTATTGCAAAATGTTTTGGAAAGGATGGCCATGCTATCAGGTAGAAAACCTATTGTGTTAGTTCTGGGCTCACAGTAAACCCAGAGGTGATGTTTTAAGTCTCTGCAATTTAAAGTTCCTCTCCTAAATTGAACGTCTGGTTGGGGCTTTCTGGATCTGTTTGCATCTTCAAAAATAGTGAACATCCATTACGAGGCTGCACTCAGAGTGAGAAGAGCCAGCCTCAGGATTCTTTGCTGTGTGTCAGTGTTATAGGTGCACACCTCCTAACTCCAAACATCATCTCCCTCATCTCCCCATTATTCATGTTCTTGCAATGCAGCATTTATTGAAAAGCAGGAAGGTGCTAATTACATACACTGCACTGAAGAATGTGTACGGAGACAGATTTCCCACCCAACCCTATTTCTTAAAAGTTTGCTTCTGTGTTGGTTCTGTTCGCTTGCTCTGAGGTTTGGGCTCCCTCACCTTTTAGCCAGAGGCCATCAAATGTTGAGGAAGCACTTGATGTCCAGTCAACGCCAGCATCTTATTCATAGACAAGTCAAAGGAGAGGGCCAAGTCCCCACAGGGCTGAACCCTAAGCTACTGTGAGGAGCACATGGGTGGCAGTTCCCATCATTCTCTCTTGCATCCCATGGGAATCTTGACATGGGCCCCAGTAGTACCAGCAGTATAGTGACTCAGACACTAAAACTTGCTTCAAAACTGTATGATGGGAAGCCGTTTGTGGCTGTCAGGTGTGTGTGTGTGTATGTGTGAGAGAGAGACTCTGCCAGGGACCCTGGCCCTGGCTACACCCCGACCACTGTCTTGGTGCCTCTCTGTTAATCACACTGCCTGCCTACCTTAACACCCAGCTCTGCTCAGAAAACTTAAGTCCCTCGTTCAGGAGAGAGATGATTCTGATGTCAGCTTCCCTCCGGCTCCCCGTGTGCCCTTGCTCCTTTCCTGAGCCTGGCTCATGGTACCCCAGAACCTGTGCAGCTCGGACTTCTGCACAGGGTGGAACTTTCTCCCATAGTCACGTTGGCAAAGGGAGGGACTCAGGGGCTGGCAGGCATTTGGAATTTTTCTCTCTCTTCCCCGCCCCCCGCCTTTTTAAAATAGTTTTATTTTGTCTGTCTTGTTTGTTCATTTGGATGTTTTAATTTTTTTAAAAAAACTTTGCTGATATTTATAATTTTGTATCATAAGAATGTTTTCCTACAGTATTTGTCATGCCAGTTTATAACAAAAAAAAATGCAGGGATTTTATTTCTATTGGAAACACTATTACAGCTATGTTTTACTTTTGAACAGAATTTTTATTTGTATAGAGTGCTTACTAATGTTAAATAGTTCAGAGTATATAACATTTACATTAAGGACTCATGGTAGGTTTTAGTATAAGGAGATTAAAGGAAATAAATATTCAAACTGGGTCTCATTGTCTGCCAGTTTTGGGGGAAATGAGTTTGTGTCATTTCAATTACAAAGATAAAAGTATGCCATATAATTTATTTATATGAAAATTTATTTTTGTAGTGTACATAGTAGTCATCAAGTCTTTTGACAGAAGTATATTTTTAAAGAATTTATATGCGAGAAATCCATAATGTCTGGAACTTCGCTGAGACATGAGTGGGGCACACTTTTCATTGTAAATTACAGCAAGGAAAAGAAAACGTTTAACAGTGTTAAGAGAGTGAGAGCGAGTGAATATTCATGCAATTGTGAAATGTTTATTAGTTACCATTTGTGACCTAGTGTGGTTCTCATTTTAAACCTTGGAAGGTGAAAATGTACAAACTCTCAAAATATTAATGTTCAAACACTGATAGAAATTCTAACATGAATAAAAAATAATATAACTTGTTGGTTATGTCTTTGTTTTATAGAATGTTTTTTCTTTAAAATACTTTATAAAGTCAGTGTTTCAGATCATCAACTCCGCTGTTTCATCTTGCAAACTTTGTCAAACACTCGTTTTCTTGTCCTGCTTGATGGAGGCAGTTTGTATCTTCTGATACCAAAAAAGTTCCTAAATTACCCTTTAAAATTATCTCTTCTGGGGCAGCGCCTGTGGCTCAGTGAGTGGGGCGCTGGCCCCATGTACCAAGGGCGGTGGGTTAGAGCCCAGCCCCGGCCAAACTGCAACAAAAAAATAGCCGGGCATTGTGGCGGGCACCTGTAGTCCCAGCTACTTGGGAGGCTGAGGCAAGAGAATCGCCTAAGCCCAAGAGCTGGAGGTTACTGTAAGCTGTGACGCCACAGCACTCTACTGAGGGCAACAAGGTGAGACTCTGTCTCTAAAAAAAAAAAAAATTATCTGCTAACATACTTATTCTTCTTATATGATGCCTAATAACTAGAGGGAACATAAAGCCAAATTCAGAAATTATTATAATCTGTATCACCAATATCATGGGACTAATTGAATCTAATACAGAATAGTTTTTGAGTGTTTGTTAACATGCAACAATCTGATCATGTGATCATGGAGAAAAATACAACCAGAAATATCCCTATTTTGCTGCTGTAAGCAAGGAGTGGTAGGGAAGAACTTGAGACTAAAATTGCTATAAGTATGGGTGAGTCCGGGGGGAGTGAGCAAACTACAGCCTAGGGGCCACATCCTGTTTTGTTACTACATTGATCAGAAAACAGTCATGCCTGTTCATACTGTCTGGCTGCTTTCCTGCTCCAACAGCAACTGAATGGTTCCAACACAGACTGTATGGTCTGCAGGGTCTAAAATATTTTCTACTATCTGGCCTTTAAGAAGAAGCTTGCCATTCTAAAGACAGGGTAGCATAGGCTGGGCATGGTGGCTCATGGCTGTAATCCTAGCAGGAGGATCACCTGAGCTCAGGAGTTCATAACCAGCCTGACCAACAGGGAGATGCTGTATCTAATAGAAATAGAAAAAATTAGCCAAGTATGGCGGTGGGCGCCTGTAGTCCCAGCTACTTGGGAGGCTGAGGCAGGAAGATCACTGAAGCCCAGAAGCTTGAGGTTGTGAGCCAGGGTGATGCCAGGGCACTCTAGCCTGGGGCAACAGAGTGAGACTGTCTCAAAAAAAAAAAAAAAAGGGTAGCATAGGCCATAGGCCAGTGCTACTCAAGTGTGGTCAGTGAATCAGCCTGCCTTGGAAGCTTCAGCACCACCCCAGAGCTACTAAATCAGACTCTGGGAGCGAGGCCCAGGAATCTGTGCTTTAACGAGCAGTCCTGGTGATTCTGATGCACCAGAGAAGGCAATCCCTAAATTTCTTCCAGCCGAATGTGGCTATGTTTCTATAATTTGACTCTGATTTGGGCTACACAGCCAACGCAGTTCAGATCTGGAAACAACATAGAGATCCCAACTCCTCTGTGTGGTCTTTCCACAAAAACACATGTTCCTCTGTGGGAAAGAGTCTAGACCTGTGAACTTTGTGTTTGTGTCAGGGAGTCCAGGGAGGGTAATTCCCTTTTTAGAGCTCTGCCACAGCTGTGAGGAAGGACTTCAGCAGAAGGCATGGGCTCCTGACCTAACAGGGAGGTAGATCCACTGGCTGGGCCCTGCTTCCCCCTTCCCACTGTGGTGGTTTCCTGCCCTCCAGGTGACTTAACGTATGGCTTGGCCAAGTTATTTGAAACCTTGGTGCCCCTGTTTTCTCATTTATAAGTTAAAGACAAATGTCCCACCCAAACTTCTAAAGGTCGACAGTAAGGATGGCTGTGGGATGGAGTCAGCTGAGTGAGAACCAGAACAACTTCATCCCGGGGGTCCCCATCTGAGCTCTAGTTTAATCCCACTCTACCTCTTAGAATTCCCCATCTCTGAGTCCTGGCAAGGTGGCTCAGGCTGTAATCCTAGCACTGGGAGGCCAAGGTGGGTGGATTGCTTGAGCTCAGGAGTTCAAGACCAGCCTGTGCAAGAGAGACCCCCATTTCTACTAAAACTAGAAAAACTAGGGTGTAGTGGCAGGTGGCTGTAGTCCCAGTTACTCGTGAGGCTAAGGCAAGAGGATCTCTTGAACCCAAGACTTTGAGGTTGCTGTGAGCTATGATGCCACCACACTCTATCCAGGACAACAGAATGAGACTGTCTTAAAAAAAAAAAATCCTCCGTCTCAAAGGTGACAAGGTAGTCAGCAGGGAAATTTTATGCTGACTGAATTTCTCTTTGGAGGCATTTGAGGTAATACGGAAAAGTGAGATCAAGGAATAAGATGTTCAGGTAACACGATGTCTTGCTTAATAAATACTTTACCTGGGAAAAATAATAATAAAGTGTTAAGGATGGTTTCATGCCTTACAACCTCATCTTCCTCCGTCCTGGCATGTTAGTCACTTGCCTCTGTTCCCTTAAGTGGGAAATTTCTTACATGAGGCTAACCGGGTTCGTTTAGGTCATGAGGAATATGTACTCCCTAACTCTGAGCAGGAAAATAGCAATTGCAAAATTGCTATTAATTAATTAATTGGAAATCAAATTAAGCTTTTTTTGAGACATGCTTCCCACCACCAAAATGACCATTCATTACCATTCAATATACCCTTTCTGTATTCCTTACAAATGACATACAGCTAATGAAACTAACTTGGTTTTTAGTAATGTTGGCCTAGGGAGAAGTTTTCAATCAGATATGTGTCCCCAGATCTGCCATATTTACTCAGGACTTAGGTAAACATAAGGGCGCACCCCCACCCCTTTTTTGGCACAACAGATGTATTTAACAGCTTCAGGAAAGCTGTGTCCTGTTCAATTTCAGGAAGCAACGTGTTGATGTAAAGGCAGGTGTTTCATTTTTGGTATTTGGTAATTGACCTCCCAAAAGGAGAAGTGGAGATGGTCTACTAATCATCCAAAAAGGATATTTGCCAAGTTTTAATTACTTTTAATGAAGGCTGCACATAACGAGAACATGCCTTAAACATGCATCTGTTTAATCCTTTGTCATGATGGGGGGCATGTTGGGTGCCATTTTCTGCATAGTTTCCCTGCCAGGAGATTACAGCTCCTGCCATCCAAGGATCTTGAAGAGTTATTCTGGCCTGAGGTAGACCTCAGGAAGTGCACACAACAGAGATGACCCAAAGCAAACTCCCATGGCCAAAGCTTGTACTTCTTTCTACATGGCAGGGTGTTTTTATTATTACTGATTCACGCCTCTGTAGGAATTCGCTGTCTTGGGTCAAAGGAAACAAGGTTCCTCAGATGAGTTGCTAAAGAAGGAGCCACCTTTATCAAGACAGTGTTTGCCCTGAGAAGGACTCAGACCCCAGCAAATAGTGTCATCTGGAGGAGGCAACCAGCACCACATACTTAGCACAGGCATTTGAGTCCCTTTTACAGTTGACCTTTCAACAACACTGGTTTGCTACTGCACAGGGCCACTTACATACGGATTTTCTGCCTCTGCCATCCCCCCCGAGACAGCAGGACCGGCCCCTCCTCTTTCTCCTCCTCCTCAGTCTACTCAATGTAAAGTAAAGATGAAGAACTTTATGAAGATCCACTTCTACTCAATGAATAGTAAATACGTTTTGTCTTCCTTATAATTTTCTTAGGAACATTCTATTTTCTCTAGCTTAGTTTATTGTAAAAATATGGTATTTTGTATAATGCATATACAAGATATGTGTTAATAAACTGCTTATTATTGGTAAGGCTTCTGGTCATCAGTAGGCTATATATAGTTAAGTTTTTCTAGAGTCAAAGTTATAAATGAATTAGTGCCCCTAACTCACATTGTTTAATGGTCAACTGTACATACATTCCATTTTCCTAAAGAGTGTTATCTTAAGTCATCTTCCTCCTATGCACAGATCTTGCATTGAGGGCATAGGAGTATGATGTAAGCTCACAAGAAGGCAAAGAAAATAAAGTCAAATAAGAGTTTATAAGAAATCAAGCATAGGAAATGCCTCGGTAAACAGCACTATCTTTCCACACAATGGACCATGGGAGGGAGTGGTGAATAATAACCTGTTTTATTTTTATAAAGAAAAAAAATCCTATAGTTAGAGGAGGAATTGATGAGCAAGTTCTAACTGGTGCATTATTATATAATAATGGGGATTGCAGCATTAAGGCTAAGTCAAGATGCCAAAAGAATCATCTCTGTAATTACGAAGTTCAATCAACAGCCGTGGTAGGTGAACTTGTGTTCAGAGTCTCTTTTGCAGCAAGAGGAGAAGCAAGATGGGGCAGGAATGGAGAGCAGCACAAGGCTCTCTGGTGTGGATGAAGTGACAGAGAACTATGTCAAAGAGAACTAGTTCAGATATCCAGAAAGTGAGGCTGAAACTGTGGGAAAGAACAGTGCCACCAAAACCAAGAAAAGGCTATTAAAATAAGGCAAGAGAGGGCGGCGCCTGTGGCTCATCGAGTTGAAGGTGGTGGGTTCAAACCCGGCCTCTGCTGAACTGCAAAACAGAAAAACAGCCAGGCATTGTGGCGGACGTCTGTGGTCCCAGCTACTTGGAAGGCTGAAGCAAGAGAATCGCCTAAGCCCAGGAGTTGGAGATTGCTGTGAGCTGATGCCATGGCACTCTACCGAGGGCGATAAAGTGAGACTCTGTCTCTACAAAAATAAAAAAATAATAAGGGAAAAGAAATGGAAAAAAAATAGAGCACCATAGTGCGAAGGGATGCTCAAAGACCTTCTTCTTCAGAAAATCTGTGGGCTGCAAGAGCAGTTGCCGGCCCATAGTCCGTGTGCTATGATGGTGCCGAAGTGTCCACAGACACACTGGCCCTTCTTTTAATTCTTTTAATTTTCCCACACAGTTCTCACTTACCTGGCATCATGGAAGGTCATCATGAATCGTAGAAGGTTTAGAACTGGAAGAGATTTTTACCATCTTGTACCTGGGAAACCCAGAGAAGTGACATGATGTGCCCAACATTAGCAAACTGTTGGGTCACATTTAGAACCTGGATCTCTGGAGTTCCATCTGATGTTGTTATTCTCTTTTATTGTCATTTTTTCCCCATTTGTTTCATGTTGTGACTTTCAACGGTCTGGGTGATTGCTGTCTACACAACTACTATAGGCAAGAAGGTTTCTGAGCCTCCCAGTCACATCATTGCACACACAGTGTATGTTTGCACTAAAGGCAAACAGCTGCAGCTGAGGAAGCAATTATCAAATTTCTAAATTATCCTTCTGACTACACTTAAATTCCGAAAGCTATTTGACTAAAATGTTCCTCTTTAATTAGAAGCAATTAATATGTGAAACTAGGTTTGCATTTCACAAGAGAGTTTGCCTTTCACGATTGAAATCACATAGTTCATTTACTAATGGTCTCCAACAGTCTATAATCATAGGGTACACACAATTAAGGTGGGATTTTCAAAGTGTAAGTACAGAAGGAAGCCAGAGTTTATGAATTACGCTTCCGCTGCTGAGAACATAGCCAGTATCTCCTGTGAGCTGTAAAACGTATCACTCACACACATGCTTGCCCAAACGTACCCATTGTGTGTAAGCAGTCCTGACCTGTCAACTTGGACCCCTTCTGAATTTCCTCTCTACTCTCAGCCTCTCTCCCCTGAGATGTCTTGTCCTCGCTGTCTCACCCCTCAAATCATTCACTCCCAGAACCAATGACAATAGAGACCTACCTATAAAGATGTGGATAGTGGAGCCCTATCCCCAGGATACATGATGACACCATTCCTTGCTCATTATGTACCAGGCCCTGGATCAGCTCGTTGAATAAACCCAGTAAGTAAGACATTGACAGAGACTTGAAATGAGCAGGTGAAGAGTGCTAATGTGCAGGAGGAAATAGAAGAGATGAGGAAGCGGCGGAGGCAGTGCATGAGGATGAGAAGGAAGCAGCAGGAAAATAAGGAATGATGGAGGTGAATTAAGAATGATGACAGGCTGGGTGAGTGGCTCATGTCTGTAATCCTAGCACTCTGGGAGGCCGGGGTGGGTGGATTGCCTGAGCTCACAAGTTCGAGACCAGCCTGAGCAAGAGCAAGCCCTTGTCTCTAAAAAATAGCCTGGTGTTGTGGCAGGAGCCTATAGTCCCCAGACACTCAGGAGGCTGAGGCAAGAGACTCACTTGAGCCCAAGAGTTTGCGATTGCTGTGAAATATGATGCTATGGCACTCTACCGGGACGACAAAGTGAAACTCTGTCTCAAAAAATAAATAAATAAATAAATAAATAAAATAAAAACAGTGCCTTTGGCTGGGTGCAATGGCTCACACCTGTAACCCTAGCACTTTGGAGGCTGAGGCAGGAGGATTGCTTAAGACCAGGAGTTTGAGATCAGTCTCAGCAACATACTGAGACTGACCCCACCCATATCTACAAAAAATAGAAAACTAGCCAAGTACCATGGTTCATGCTTATGGTCCCAGCTACCCAGGAGGCTGAGGCAGGAAGATTGTTTGAGCCTGGGAATCAGAGATTGTAGTGAGACCCACTGTGGTCTACCCTGGGCAACAGAGCAAGACTCCATATTGGGTTGGGGCAGAGGCGGACACTGCCTTTGTTTTATGTATTGACTTTTTCTCCTGCTATATTTCTTTCATTTTCCAAAATCACAGCATGATAAATGTATTTAGAGCAGAGGTCTATAAACTATGGCCCACAAGCCACATCTGGACCAAGATTGGTTTTGGTAAATAAAAAATGTTCATCATCAGTGAAAAAGCAGATAACCAATAAAAGCGGTTTATCTTTATATAAAAGTAGAGGCAAAAGCCAGAGAGGGTGTACATTTGCACTGATTTATTATATTATTCATGCAAATAGCATTTCATATTATTAATTGATATTAATCACATATTATTGAATAATTATATGTTATTAGTTATATGTTATGCTATTGCATCATATTATTATTATTGGGGATTTATATTTTACGTGTATTTGTATTTTTGAATTACTCAATCAAAAGCAATCTTTATCCACATGAGGCCCTTTTTAAAAAAGAGATGTTAGGATTCTCTTTTCAGCCTGAATTTTTCTCCTCTTTCTCTCCTTACTCCCCGTTCACCCCCACACCCCACCCCTCCATTCAGTCCTGTCTTCTTTCCTCTTTTTCACCCTCAAACTGACTTTTTTTTTTAAGCCAGCCCTTTCTGAGGGATTTCTTAACATTCGTCCAGGAAACGTCGCAGGAGCAAAGTGCCCCGGGAGCGTCGCGCAGCTTCGGGGAGACTCGGGCGAGCTGCGTGAGAACCGAGGGCGCCCGGAGCCCGGAGCCCCGAGGTGCGCGGAGGCAGGGCCGGCCCGGGCTTCGCCGTCGTACAAAGGGGCCGCTGCACATGGCAGGCAGGCGAGCAGATGCCAGCAGACAGCTTTTGTGAGTCCCTTCATGTTAATTAACTTTTGTGAGAACCTTCATGTTAATTAACTTTGCTTGAGCTTTCCCTAGACTTGAAAGCTCTGGAGTGGTTTGTTTTTGTAAAATGCTTTGACTCCAGGGAGAACCGCTTGAAGGGGGAAAAAAAGGAGAAACAAAAAGAAAGAAAGGGAAAATTTTTAAGTGGGGCTTTGTTTACCAGGAAATTTTCTCCCTTGGCTCCGTCCCTCCCCTCCCCCCACGAGTATGGACTCAACCATCAGAGAGAATTTTAATGGCCTTTTTCTTGCCCTAAAAACTGAACCAGAAGCAGCCCTCCGCGGCAGTGCGAGGGGCTCGGCCTCACCCAGGGGAGACAGGTGTGTGCCTGTGCGTGTGTGCGCCTGCGTGGGCGCCTGTGTGTTAAAGGAAGCAAATTCAAAGTCTGAAGAGCCCTGGCCTAGTTTATTTCAAGCTTGAGAAAAATGAAGCTAGACTTGTGGGAGACCAGTTCTATCAGTTAACGTGCTCATTCGTAGAGTCTCACGACCCCGGGTGAGATGGACGTGGCGGTCCCTGTGTTTCCCAGACTGGGCTTGTTGTTAAAGTTTAACCAAAGCTAAGTGAAAAAGACAAAGTGCTGGAAAGTGGAAAATCTATTCCGTTATCTAGTTAGTTACAAAGCCTAACCAGTGTCCAACCACTGACTAACCTTTTCTTTCTCTAACATTTTATTACAAAAATGTTCAAGCATGCAACAAAACTTCAAAGAATTGTGCAATTAACACCCATCTACCCACTACCTGGAGTCTGCAATTAACACTTAGCTGTTTGCTTTTGTCACGCATATAACCATTATCTATCTCTCATGCCTGTCCATCAAGTCAGCTTATGTTTTAAGCATTTTTTTTTCTTTTTCCTTCTTTTCTTTT
>CAUYRH010093882.1:0-39466 GCA_963574655.1 Perodicticus potto
CTCTATCTCTTTGTCAGTTTGGGAGCATTTGATAGCTTTGTCTTCCATGTCAGAAATCCTTTCTTCTGCTTGCTCCATTCTGTTGCTGAGGGATTCTACTTTGTTTCTCAGATCTTTGAAGGCTGCAATTTCTTCTCTCAATGTGTCCAAATCTTTGGTCATTTGGTCTTTGAATTCCTTGACTTCTTGAGACAATTTTTGAAATGCACCCTGAATTTCTAAATCCAACTTTCCTCTATTTTATTGATCTTGTTTGCAATCCAAATTCTGAATTCGATTTCTGACATTTCAGCCATCTGTTTATGCATAGGATCCTCACTTGTGTCTGCCAGATTATTCCTTGGGGGGGGGGGTTGACTTAGTCTGGTTGTTCATGTTTTCAGAGCTTTTCCATTGATTCCGCCCCATGATTAATTTTACACTGTTTGGCTGGATGAGTAGATAAGGACAATTTGGGCTGGGAATTCTAGGAGTAGTGATTGACCAGTCCTTTGCTTGAGATCTTGGACTGGTGTCTGTACCTTTTCCCCTAGAGTTTTGCCAAGGACCCGTAGAGTGCTAGTGCTTGTGAAACTGGGGACCTTCTTGGTGTGGTGGGGTTAAGTGGCTCTGTCTTATTTTCAGCTGGTCTTTGTCTTACCCTAGAGAATCTGTTACTCTCGATTGAAATCTGAGCTGTGAAGAAATGCCAGCAGTTAAGTCACCACACACCCCCACAGGCAACAATTGGAAAAGCCAAATCAAACCTTCCCACTACCACACAACCAGGGTACCACTTTGGAAAGTCCTCGGGTGATTGGCCCTGTTGAAGAGGTTCCAATCAATTGTCCTAGCCAGTACTGATCTCAAATGGATGAGTTAAAAAGTCTCTGGCAACTAGATAGCAGGGATCTGCCGGAAGCTCTAGTATAATTCTCTCCGGTGCTCTGGGAGCTCAGGAGGGTGCACCCCCAGCAAGTAGATTAGTCTGGGAAGGTTGATGTCTCCTTTCCCACCTTGCCTCTCTGTCACACCCAGTCAGTGGTAACAGTTGTGATCCAGTTTCCTCCAATGAGCAGATGCTCCAGAGGTTTGCACCTGCCTGGATCACAGTGAGGTCTGTGGCTCCTCAACCAGTCAGCTACTCCCTGTCACTGTTTGGCAGGGGGAGGTGAGTCCTGACAACCTGGGTATTTGATAGGGGCTGGGGCAATTCACTCAGTTGAAGCCCTGTCCCTGATTGATGTTGCTGCTGGAACAGAACAAGTTCTCAGAATTTATTTCTGTCAAGGCTATTTTCCCTGATCAGACTGAGACTGCAAATAGGTCTGACTCAGTCTGTGAGTTCTAGCCCTTTGTCTCAACTTTCATCCCCTGAGGGTCAGGTTAGTTTGAAGGTGAGCAAAGCAGCCTCTCTGCGAGTATTCTAATCCCTGCACTCTGTCCTGGCCAGGACCGCCTCAGGCATATCCTTCATGTGCCTTGGTTGCTGGTCCTCTCTGCGGGTGGCTACCACCAGAGAAGCCGCCAGCTTCCCCTGGCCACCCAGAAGACTGGGATTGTCTCCTCAAAACATCCCCAGGGATGCGAGCTCTCCTGCCATTGTTCCCACAGCTGGTTGCTGTTTTGTGCCTCAGGAGGCCTTCTTTCCAGCCGTGTCTCAGGTCTCCTCTAGGCTCACTCCCCTCTCACCACTCCCGAGCCGGAAAATCAGCACAGATCAGCAACAGTCCGCACCCCATCCACACCACTCGAGAAAATCTCCAAGAATCTGTACTCTGTGGGGGACAGACCTCCAGACCTTGGGGTGAGAGTGGAGGGGAATACTAGGAACTCCAACTTGCAGGTAGAGAGTACATACAGTTTTATGCCTGGCGGGAGAGTGCCACGGCACTCTAGTAGGGGAAGGAGGTCTGGTTTTTAGTGGGTCTCTCCTGTGGGGTAGAGTGAGAACTCTGCTCACTTGTTTGTATGGAGGTATGGAGTATACTGTGAGCCTCTTTCATGGGGGAGGGGACTCCCGTCCACTTGATGATGTGCTCTGTACCTTTTTGTTTGTGTCCTCGGGGGTCTCAGGTCGCCCCAGCAGGGTTGATGTGCGTTCTTCAACCTTTTCTTTTGGCTCAGATCCAAACCATTGGCTTTCTTGCTGAGTTTCTGTCCTTTAACTCTCCTTGTGGATGGGAACCTCTGTGGAAAGCTGGCTAAAGATCACCATCTTGGCTCCTCCCCCTAAAATAATTGTTTTCCCACTAAATAGAGCTTTAGTCATTTGATAGGTACTTTTTGTACCAAAATGAAAAGACTGATGCAAAGTTTTAAGTATTTTCCATTGGCTTCCGGCAGATAATAGCAAAAGTCCAATTTTGTTTTATAGCCAGCCCGAAGGAAGTAGTGAATAGTCTTTGGGAAAAGCCCATTCTTTTTCCTTTTAGGTATATTGGGATGTATGATTCTCAACTTACCCCTCCCAAATGAGGGGGGCTACAAGGGGCATTTTTCCCTTCTGTGCTGCCATTTTAGTCTCTTTTTCAGCAAGTAGGTTACTTTCAGAAATATTACCTAAGGTTTTTCAGTGTTCCTCACAATGAATAACTGCTATTTCGTCTTGACCAGGTATCCTCAATCTTTTTAAACAGGGGGCCAATTCACTGTCCCTCAGACCATTGGAGGGCCGGACTACATTAAAAAAAAAAAACAAACTATGAACAAATTCCTATGCACACTCTACATATCTTATTTTGAAGTAAAAAACAAAATGGGAATAAATACAATTCACACCAATGCATGTGGCCCGTGGGCCGTAGTTTGAGGACCCCTGTTCTTGACCATGAACAGCTTGATGTAACACCTTGCCTATTTCATGATAATATTTGATGGAGGAGCCATTGGAAGTTAGGTATTGTCTTTCCTTCCAAATAGCAGTGTGGGCATGTAAAATAAGGAAGGCATATTTTGAGTCAGTGTATATGTTGACTTGTATGTTTCTCCCAGTGTCTAAAGCACAGGTTAAGACTATTAGCTCAGCTAATTGTGCACTAGTTCCTGAAGGCAGAGACCCACTCTCAATTACAGTATACCAAGTTACTACAGTATAGTCTGCTTTGTGAGCTCCTTGTTCTATGAAAGAACTTCCATCTGTATATGAAACCATGTCAGGATTAGGAAAGTCTTGTAAGTCTTTTCTAGCTGCATATGTTTGTATTATAATTTGTTGGCAATTATGCTCTATTTTCTCCTTGGATTCAGGAAGGAAAATGGCAGGGTTCAAAGTAGCACAGGTGAATAATTGTAGCACTGGTCCTTCTAGTAATAAGGTTTGATATTTAAAAAGGTGATTATCTGACAGCCAAAGATTGCTTTTTGAATTTAAAAGTCCAGTAAGGTTATGAGAAATATAAATAATTAGATTTCTTCCTAAAGTTAGCTTAATTGTTTCTGAGGTAAAGAGGGCTACAGCTGCTACAACCCATAGACAGTGTGCCATGCCTTGGCCACAGTGTCAATTTCTTTACTAAGATAAGCTATAGGTTGTTAAACTGGACCCTGGTGTTGGGATAAGACTCCTAGGGCAATTTCAGTTCACTATGTAATATACAGATTAAATCGTTGTACAGTAGGAAGACTCAAAGCAGGGGCCTGCAAAAGAGCAGTTTTCAACTGTTGGAATGCCTTATTTGCTTCTGGTTCCCCTCCCTGGTTCCCATTCTAGAATGACCAGGCCCCCCCCCTTTTTTTTGAGACAAAGCCTCAAGCTGTCACCTTGGGTAGAGTGCTGTGGCATCACAGCTCATGGAAACCTCCAACTCCTGGCTCAAGCAATTCTCCTACCTCCACCTCCCAAGTAGCTGGGACTATAGGCACCCGCCACAGCGCCCAGCTATTTTTTGGTTGCAGCTGTTATTGTTGTTTGGGGGGCCCAGGCAGAGTACAAACCCACCAGCTTCAGGTGTATGTTGCTGGTGCCTTAGCCGCCTGAGCCATAGGTGTCGAGCCTAGGCCATTTTGAGTATTTTTAATTAAAAAATAGAGTGGTCTAGCTATTTCACTATATCCAGGAATCCAGAGTCTGCAAAAGCCTGTAATTCCTAAGAAGCTTCTGAGCTGTCTGAGAGTTTGAGGTTTAGGGTGAGCCAATATTAGTTCTATTCTTTCTTTGCCCAAGGCTCTCTTTCCTGTGAAAGTTGGTGACCCAAATAGTGAACTTCAGGCAAACACAATTGGGCTTTAGCCTTGGAAACTTTGTACCTACAATCAGGTAGAAAGTTTAATAGAGCTTGGGTAGTTTTGTGACATTCCTCTGCATCTGGTGCTCCCAAAAGAATGTTATCTACATACTGAATAAGAATCTCTGTAGGATATGAAAAACAACTCAAGTCTTGGGCTAAGGCTTGTCCAAACAAGTGAGAGCTGTCCCTAAATCCCTGGGGTAACACGGTACATGTGATCTGGGTGTTAGACTCAGAGGGATCTTCAAAAGCAAAAAGGTATTGGGAATTCTCATGAATAGGAATGCAGAGAAAGTCATCTTTTGAATCTAAGACTGTGAAATAGGCAACCTTTTCATGAATTTGAGACAATAAAGTATACGGATTGGGAACTATAGGATAAAGAGGAATGACTGCTTCATTTATAATGTGGAGGTCTTGTACTAGTCTCCAAGTTCCGTTTGGCTTTGGCACTCCTAGAATAGGAGTGTTAAATGGACTATTGCAAGGTATTAATAATTTCTGTTGCTTTAGATTCTATGTGATGGGTATTAGCCCATTCTTAGCATTTGCTTGGAGTATACTTTTTTGATTGGAATAGATGATGGGATTCTTTTTAGCTTAATTTGGACTGGTTGAGCATATTTTGCAATTACCACCTTGGCCCATATTCATATAAATGGTTGCTCATGCTTTAGTTAGTATGTCCCTCCCTAAAAGGGAAGCAGGACTTTCAAGCATGATTAGGCAGGCATGAGAGAATAGCCAGTCACTCCAATTGCAGCTTAAAGGATTAGGGAATTTGGTGACCAGCTTTCCAGACACTCCCTGTATAGTTATGGATTTGGGAGAAAAAAGACCAGGGTTAGAGAGAAGTAAAGAAAAGGTTGCTCCAGTGTCCAAAAGAACTTTTATCTCCTGATGCTCCACTATAAGGTGGACCTGGGGGCTCTTGAGGGGTGATGACACAAGCTGTTTCATCCTGTTTTCATCCTTACTTGATTTATTTGACTTGTTTACTCAGTTTTTTGTTTTTTATTTTTTTTATTTGTTTGTAGAGACAGAGTCTCACTTTATCACCCTCGGTAGAGTGCCGTGGCATCACACAGCTCACAGCAACCTCCAACTCCTGGGCTCAGGCGATTCTCTTGCCTCAGCCTCCTGAGTAGCTGGGACTACAGGCACCTGCCACAACGCCCGGCTAGATTTATTTGACTTGTGATAAACCCATTACTCCAGACTCTGCCCTTGGCTTCCCCACTTTGTGTCGGCCACACTCATGTCCTGTCATCTCTTCTGCCCACACCGTCAAGGCTCCTGTCTCCCCAGGGGTGACCCCTGGTGGTGACCTCTCAAAACCATCCTGACTTGATGAATGTGACCACACTACTTTTCCCGACATCCTGTGTGCCTAGAATGCTGCCTTTCAGCTGTGGGCTTTCATCCTCTTATCCAGCAGGGCGTTCTGCGCACAGTGCCACTGGCAGGCACATTGTGTGAGGTGGCAGTCATGTCGTATGTATGTACTACATATATATAAACACACACACAAACCTGCAGAGAGAGGTACAGGGACAGAGAGGAAGGAGCCAGAGACAGGTGCATTGCACTGGACCACACTTCACACAGCCTACAGTCGTCATATGTGACGATCTACGACAACGATGAGATTATGTGGTAACGGCGGCCCCCCAGTGCAGAGCGCAGTCAGGGACAGTGCTCACGGTAGTGGTGGCAGCGGCTGCAGTCAGTGGCCCTCCAGCCTTGGCTCTGCCCAGGACGCATCTGTCTCCGCACAGCTGTCTGCGACTGCAGCCCACAAGGGGGGCGTCTCACGCTGTGCACTCTCCTTGCAAGATGACTCACGTGCTCCCTCTTCAAGACAGCCTTGGCCTGTAGATTGCACTCAGGCATTTGCTAGGCAGCTTCTTCTTCCTAATTCGATGGCTAAGTCCATCTTCAGCACCACATTTGGGAGAGGAAAATGGAGCAGTAGAAACTGCTGCTGACTCAGAGGCCCTCTCTGGGTGTTGGCCACGGTCTCAGCAATGGTATACTTTTTTTTTTATTTAGGATATTTTTATGTGAATAAAATAATCTCTGTTTCTTAAATGAGACAGTGAAACTCCATTTTACCTGGTGTCCAACTCTGTGGACAGACTAAACAGATGAAACAGACAGAGTTAGACAATGATGACAGAGTTCGTGAGGATGTTAACATGGCTATTACAGCGACACGTGTATTCCATAATGATCAAAGACTACAGACAAAATTGAGCCCATAATAGGTCGATACTCGAAGATACAAAAAGTGGCTCAAATTAAACATCCAGTCTTGAAAACAATGATGTCTGAGGAGAAAATCCTGCAGGTGAGAATAGAGGCAGATTCCGCACTGCAGAGGAAAAGATTACTGAACTTGGAAACAGAGCAAAGGAAGCATCCCGAATGAAATGCAGAGGAAAGAAAGAACATCAGAAAATGAAGTGTCTTCGATTCTCTTCTATTCTATTCTAGAATATAAATGGCTTAATGCAATAACTAAGAAAATGTTGTGAAGGCTGTGTTAAGCAGTTTGATGAAAACATTTCAAATTGTGTATAAAACCAGCACATGGTACCCCCTGATTGCATTAATGTACACAGCTGTGATTTAATAAAAAATAAATAAAGAATTCAAACAACAACGACAAAAAAGAAAATGAAGTGTCAAGCTTTGCGGGACAATTCTAAGTGGCCTCGTAGAAGTATAACTGGAGTCCCTGAAGAAGGAAAGGAAGAAGAGAGATGTCATTAAAAAAATGACATCCCCAAATTTTCCAAAATAATGAAAAGTATAAATTCCCCAATCCAAGCAGCCTGGCCATCACAAGTGTGCAGCCATGCACACGTGCACACACACCTCCACATGTGCACACTTACACACATACCCCAGACACACACCCACACACACACACTCACACACACACACACACAAGGAAGGGACGTCCAGAGCATCATAAGCACATGGCACAGAGTACCTCTCTTAACCAAGAGTTGCCATGACAACAGATGTTTACTCCCCTTAGGCATCTGCTCTTTGTTTAAATCTGCTGAGAGGGACTTGGGGCGAGCATGCAGGACTCAGATCTGAGGGTCATCGTGTGGCCCTCCCTGCACTCCGTGTCCCCAGGCACTTCAAGCCTCTCCCCACCTCATATGCAGTTCTGGGGCCACCCCAGCCACTCGCCTCATCTCCTTCATCTTCTTCTCTCTAGGGCATGCATCTCGTCTTGGTCAGGATGTCCACTACACATGGGGCCCCAGTGTCCAACCCTAATGCTCATACATCCCAGCCACTGGCCTGTGGCACTGACCCTTCCCATCAACCCCTCATAGAAATTTAAACTGCACTTGTTACTTTCCCTTTACTGTAAAAATAAGTCACTTGAACTCTACGCAGTGCAGGGGCTCGAGGGAGCGTCATTTTCCCCTTGGACATGAATGTCTTGATCATTTCCTTTCCCCTGGAAACAGTCCCCTTGCATCACAGGGCTGTGGTGCTCCCATTCCCCTTAGCTCAGCTCAGCTGGCTGCCCAGGTCAAGTCGAGTTCACTGTCAGTCCCCACCAAACCCTGCTGCCTTACACTGTGCTTGGCGTCCAGGAAGGCCCATTCGGGGGAGTCGGGGGAGTGTTCCTTTCTCCCTCTCCCTCTCTCTGTCACGTAGGGGTGGAAAATGGCAGGAGCACGGGGAAGGTCAGGAAGGAGAGACTTTAGTCCTGAAGGCAGGGTGATGCTCTCCAGGGCATGACGAGCACTCCGGCCGTGTCCGGGCAGCCCGTGAGAGAGAGCTGAGAAACCGCTTTCCTCACACTTCTGAAGCATAAAGCGGAAAACTGCAGTGGACGGCATGAGTCGCCATTGACACCTGCACCGCCCTCCACACCGACTCGGCTAATATTTTATTAAGTGCACATCGGTATGCACAGAAGTAAGAGCTGATGCTGTCACCTGTGCCCTTTTGAGACTTTTATAAGTAAATAACTTTTCTTTAAAAATATAAAATCAGGTTTGGGCTTGGCTTTCCTGGAATTGTCCCAAGCCCACCAGGCTCGGGACAGATGAGTCTGTGAGTTAAGGGGAAGTGCCCTGATGCTGTGACACAATGGGGCATGTTTTAGTCGAAGACAGGAGGGTTCGTCTTTTCCATGGTGTCATAGCAAATTAACTTTTGGCTTAATTGGTAAAAAATAGATGCACTATACTCTTGCAGAACACGCAGAAAAATATAGGCATTTGGCAAACTTAGAACAATACTGTCGGGGACATGTATTTTCATATACTCACGATCTTAAGCAATAAAGAATGATTTGGCTATGAAGCACAGGTAATATGGAAATGATAGAATGTGCTAGGTGGGTGATTTATTTTGTAATATTAGAAGTTAGGGGCTATAAAACAGTATTATTATAAATATAGTACTACTTTAAAATAGTTGGATCCTATAATTTATTATTTAACTATAGAAATTACTTTTATGGCACTTATGAATTTCTGAACACAGTATGTATGTGTACTTTGGCTTCATGAATTTTATTTGAATATATTATTTATCATTTCTGTTTTGTCTTCAACATATACGAAAACATTGAACAATTTTTAAATATTCAAACAATCTGCTCTTAGGTCTCACATCTTCTGTGAGGAGTACTTAAATATGTTTTCTTCCCTCCCTCTTTTCCCCTCTCCCTCTCTCTTTCTGAAGCAAATTAGCCCTTTTTCGTATTAAAATAAGATGAAATGTTCAGATAACTTAAAAAACACGAACTCAGTTCATTTTGAAAGCAAGCATGTGAAGAATCAGGACTAAAGACCCGTAGTGGCAAACAAAACAAAGGACAGCTTAGTGGTGCAACTTACTGGCTTAATTACAAAACCACAGCAGATGAGGCACATTAGTAAGGCTGCCAGTCAGATGACAAAAGATCATGAAACGTACATTCAAATCCTCTGAAATCCCTAATTTGTTAATTTGTGGGAGTTTAGGTCCACGTTCCCCATTTCTTGAGGTGAGGAAATGGGGGGTTCTGTGGCCCCAGAGAGAGGCTGGGAGCAGCAGCGTGGAGCTTAGACCTCAGAGAGACGCGTTTCCAGTTACAGAAAACACAGCAGAGCAGTCCAGTGCTGTCCGCTGAGCGGCAGGTGCTCCTGACACGTGTGTCTGTCCTGTCCCAGGACCTGCCTGTGCCGTGCCAGCTGCTCCCACAGAGCAGGGCACTCGGTGCAGAAAACACTCATCAGATAAATGAAAAAAACAGATAAACCAACAGGCATCTCAGGCAGTATCAGTGGCGTGTTGTGTAATTTTTAGTAATCGTTCTTACCATGTTTCCAAAGAGAATCTGCTCACGTGGGTAAAATAAGAAAAACAAGGAAATTGTGACAGAGAAGTGCTATGACCCCTTCAATGGTCACTTTGACACTAACTTGGAGGTGTCTGCTCTGCAGTGGAAGGGCGGTGTGTGCCAGTGAAGCTGAGTGCGGCCTTGAACGTGATCTTCTCTGTCTGGTCCCACTTTATTCATTTTATTTTGTATCTGTGGTCTAAACAATAATACTGTGTAATAGCTAACACGTCCCACCTGTTTCTTCTTTTCAACTACTTACAGTGACACTGGCTGCAGTTACTCCAAACACTCTATCACTTGGGTCTCTGGGTTTTCAGTTGAGGTTGTGATACATGAAAATTTATGTAAATGCAACGTTTAATCACTGAACATGCTGCTCCCTGACCTGTGGTCCATCCTTCCAGTTTACTGCTTAACACGGCCAACTCCCCTGAATGCCTGCCTTCCGTACTGACTTATTTTGTCACCAGGCACATCACCCATCTCCCCACACCTGTGTTCACAGGTCGCAGTCATCTGACCCACTCCGTCTTGCTGTGCTGGGTTCTTCAGATAGAATTAGCTGCTGGGTCAGAGTAGAGTGAAGCCAGATGAACTGGGATGGAGCCAATATGTGCTGGGCGTGAGGAATGAACACAAGGGTTATCCTCAGAGGGGTGACAGGAATGAGACCCGAGGAGCTTCTCATTCTTCCTCAGCATCTCTGCATGAAACATTCTGTATAACGAGACCCCCATGGTTGGTTCCAAGTTGGAAACAGAAAATCAAATAGAGCCATAGATCCTGGGAAATAGCATTTTAAATCTGGTGTAAATGAATATCCCCCAAGCCAGACCTCTTACTTCCTTTGTCAAAGGGAGTTTCTCTGGCTGTTCACAGCTCAGCTTCTCCAGTGCCAAGGCTGTTTGTCATCTGGAAAGACACATGGAGGAGAATTTCAGTCGAGGTAATGCTTTTTTTGACCATCAGCAGAGGCTGGGAGGGGACTGGGGATGGAGAGAGGGCATTAACGGGAGCAAAGACCAGTTAGACTGAAGAATGCCTTCCAGGGTCTGAGAGCACAGGAGGGAGAGTCTACTTAACAAAAACCTATTACATATTTCAAAATAGCTAGAAGACAAGATTTGAAGTGTTTCCAAAACAAAGAATTGATAAATGTTTCAGGTGATGGCTCTCTTAATTTACCCTGATTTGGTTATTACACATTGTATACATGTATCGAATATCATGATTAGTATGTGTTAATAAAAATAGGTATGATTATTATGTGTTAATAAAAATAAAAACGAAAAGTCATGCTTTTGTGAGCTGATGGTGTGCAAAGTTACTGTTGCATGCTTGGTTTTATTTAAAGTTTTTTTTCAGATGTGGTTAGCAACGTTCCTGTCTACTAAGTGAAAATTTTCTACTTATTCACAGCAGCCTTAAATTGGTGCATTAGTGATTTCCATTCTGGCTGTGCAACAGCACAGTACATATTTAATTACATTTATTATAAACACCTCAATCTATTATCGCTGAAATGTATTTTAATACACTTTAATTTAAAAAACAAATCCATTCAGCCATGGTGGGAGAGGCTTCCGCAGGGAAGGGGGAGCATCCCGGCAGTGAACGCCGAGAGGGCAGTGTGGAGATTCACAGCCTTGGTCCTTCTCCTGACGTTTCCTTTGGTCTTTTCTCCTCACTCATTGGCCCTGTGCTCAGAAATATGCCATCAGCGGTAACAAAAACAGCTTTAAAACCTGCTGGAATTTCGGTATTTCTCCCTTGTGACCCTAAATGCAAGAGCTGCTCCCGCTGCTGGGGCTCATTTGGTGATGGGAGCAGCAGGCTCAGCCCTCGTGCACTTCCCCCGGGCTTCTTGGGGTCTGCGTGCTACACACCGGGGTCTGGATTTGGAGTCTCTGCTCCTTTCCGTCTCAGCTCGTGAGGCCGCTCTCTCCAGGCCCCTCACTTCCCCCCAGAAAGAAGTGTGTCTTTTGGGTTCTCTGGACCCCTGGGGAGCTGCTCTCCTGCTGCGCTCACCCCGTTTTTGCCAGACCTGCTGCCCAGGGCTCTGCTTACTTCTGCCCATGCTCCTGCATTACAGGGGCTCCCGGGCTGAGGTGGGAGAGCTGGTGGGACCACACCCTGCCCGGCCTTGTTTCCAGCTGTCCTCTGTTCTGCTGGCCCCCTGAGCAGAGCAGTAGGTTAGACTGGAGTCTTCCTCTTCCCTGCCCCTTTGGGTTGTGTGTTTGAGATTTGCAACCCTGCCCTGGACCCACAGACAGAGGAGGGTGCCGTGCCCAGCAGGGACCTTCAAGGCCACTGTACAGCCCTTCCGGGTCTTGCCCTGTGGGAATCCAGAATGACCCTGGCTGTGGGTTCATGAGGAAAGTGTCCTCAAATATAAAATAAACTCTCATCTCAGTGGTGATTGCAACAATTTAATTTAGTAACATGTGAACAGACGTAGCACAGGCCCAGTAAATGCACAATAGCATTTTTTCCCACTGTGTATAAATTGTTGAATCTCTAACACACTTCAGTGTTAACGGTGACAACATGTAGCTTGTAGATACCTTTGTTAAAGGTGATTTTCTTCTTAAAGGGCACAGGCCTCAGCCCCAACCGTGACTTGAAACCCCAAAAGTAAAATCTGTTTAGGCCACTGCAGCTGCCTGGGCGCCAGCGCAGGGTCTTAGACACTAAAGTCTTGCCTGGGAAAGGCCTTGGCTTAAAGATATCTTTTATAATACCTTGTTTCAATTTTACGTACTATTAAATCTCTCCCCAAAAGGCTGGGAGGAAGGAAAATCAGAGCAGTAGCAGGCTCTGTGGGTAGTGGAAACAGGCGCAGGGTGGACGAACGTGTCAGGTCCCCCTGCTGAGGGTCCAGAACCAAAGGTCAGGGATTTCTGCTGCTCAGTGCTGTGAGCCTGCACTTATCATGTCCACTGGCACAATTGGTAGCTACGCTTTGAATGAATAGTAGGAATTTGGGAAAGGGTGACAAAGACTGGAGGGGCACTTTTTAAAAGCAGGATTCGATATTGCCTGAGCTTGACCTTCTGGTTACAATGCAGTAATTACTTGAACATGATTTTAAATCTTAAAAGCAAGAAAACAAGAGGTGATATTTTGTTTTCCTTTTAAAGTTTTTATTTTCATTTCTCATTTTGATATTTTGTAACATTATCTGAATGAAGCCCCCATCACATCGAAAGTACAAGGTCAGTTGAACTGAGAAAGCAGAACAAAGAAAATAGAAGAGGCTTTTTTTTTTTTTTTCAGAAGGAAATGGCAGTATTCAAATCCATAAAAGCAAATTTAATCCAAAAGCTGCAAAGGGACTCAGAACACAATAGGCACGTGCTGGCTAATGGAGAATTCCTGTCTCCATCCTTTGCTGGAAGATTTCATGGCTGCATTCATCATTTTTTTTCCTCCTTCAAAAATGAAAGCAGTGAAACAAATGAGAGACCTAATATTTAGTTCCAATAAATGAATAGAAATGGGCTGAGACCCACTTCATCCCACGAATAACAGGAAGAATACAAATGAGGTTTGTTATGAGGCTTTAGAAACTAATGATCTCCGGGCAGCTGCGGGAGTGTGCGCTCAGATAGCATATGGCTTATCGGTGTCATTAGCAGGACTCACAGGCTTGCGTGCAGGTTCAAATCCATCTAAAAGGCTGTCCTTGCGGGGTATGTAGTTTCACATGTGCACGCCCTGTCCCTGCCCCCACCTCTCTGTTTTTAACACACAACTTCCCCAACATCTCTGAGCCACCATTGTGGTTCAGCTGGATCCGCTGTGGATGAAGACTGTGGTTCCTTCAGGTCCGGGCACGTACTTCCAGACGCACAGACTGCACCCCAACACTGCCCAAGTTCTTTTGGATACACGTGTGTCCTCTCAAAGTTGTGAGCGCAAAAGTCAGACAGGTGTCAGCAAATATAAAGAAAATAACCAATGAAAGAACATGACCCAAGAATGTCACAGACGTGAGGGCTCCCCTCATAACCTGAGCACCCCCAAAGATCCCACCTCCTAGTACCATCACACCAGGGCTTAGGATGTCAGCATATAAATATTAGAGGACAAAAATGTTTAGTTCATAGCAAAAATTAATCACAGGTCTTTTACTATAAAATTTTAACCATAGAGGATATGAAAAATGATGGAAGTGAAATAAGAAAATGAGAAGGAAGATGTTTGTTTCAAATACACCAGATAAAGGGAGAGTACCTATAATAAGTAAATTTATGCACAGATGTAATAACATTACAAAGACTTCAATGAATAAAAGAGCTCAGGATATGAGTGAAAAATCCACAATGAAATATAAATAGTAGAAGGAAAATGTCTATCTCCCTAAAATGAATACAAATTAAAGCAAGACCAACAACCGTTTCATTTAAGGATAACATTCGGTACCGTGGGGCCTATTGGAATAGTGAGATAAGTAGTAGGTGGCAGTCTCAATTGATAAAGTTCTTTTTCTGTGAAAGCAATTAAATGATATTTATTCACTATCCCTTCCATTCAAGAAATATCTGTAGCACAACTGCAAGGTATCAGTGACTCGGCCGTGCACTGGGGACTCAGCCATGAACTCTGACAGACCCAACATTCCCTTATTTATTCTTACTAAGGACAAGGCTCATTAGTAAGAACTCTAAGGAGACAGATATGAAAAAGTAACACATGGGCGGTGCCTGTGGCTCAGTGGGTAGGGAGACGGCCCCAAATACCGAGGGTGGCAGGTTCAAGACCAGCCCCTGCCAAACTGCAACGATCAGCTTGGGTAGGGTGGGGGGCTGTTTTCCTTGACTGCTGGTCTCTTGAGCAGGAGTTTGAAGCAGAAGGCACAGTTGGAAGTTTAATGCGACTCTTGCTGTGCGTCACGGTGGAAATATTCCACCATTAGATCCACGGGGCTCAGCGTTTCACTGCCACTCTGATTTCCACACATTGCTGGTGGACCCATGTACTTTACCTGTTGGGGGTGCAGTACCAGACAGTGGTGCTCGATTTGGGGTACAAGACCTTTAAGGAAAGTGACACTCTGTCATCTCATGGCATCATAACTTTGCACCTTAGCTTTTCCTGCAAAAGGCCACCCACTGCTCCCAAGGCCAGCAGTCTGGTGGGTATGTCAGAGCAGCCGTGGACCCCGTGGTCACGTGGTTGCAGCCCCTGAAGCTTTGCTGTAATTTGGGTCTGTTGGACCAACACAACGTTCATGAAATATCAGGTCAGCTGACTGGCTTCTGTGAGTCCTTGGACAGTACTGTGGGCTGAGGTCTTGCACAATAGGAGCGGCCACTCAAGGCCGGGATGTTCCAGGCAAGACCAATGGCTGCCACTTCCAAGGAAATCAACTTGCCACCAGAAGGCCAGTTGACCTTCTCAAAGGTCGGTGCCATTGTGGGGTAGGCTCAGAGTTATTCCCCCTTGCTATCATGTTGAGGACTCTGTAACAGCAGCAGTACACAGCCACGGGAAAGAACCTGATTCCTGACAGCACGGCCACCCTTCTCCTGTGACACTGTACTGGGGCTGATGATGATGGAGGCTGGTTGGTATGCCAGGATGAGCCCTTCTGCCGGCATGGTTGTTCAGTGTTTTTCCCGTGGCCTCTGGTGGGGATTAGTTGTAAGAAAATTTGCTTACTTGGTGACTGTCACAGGTGTATCTCCCTCCATCTTCCCTGGACACTTACATGTAACACATCGGAGCCAAACCATTCCACCATCAATGAGTCGCTATAAATTTTTCCTAATTCTCTTTCTACAAAATGTAAGAACCAGATGGAAAAACTAGAAGTCAGGGAGAATTTCCCCTCACCCCTGGCTTCCAGGGCCATCTTGACAGAGATGTAGGAGCTGGTTTCCAGCCCATGCTCATGTACTGAGCTGATCTATTTTTCCTCCAAACAAGTGTGTAACACTTACACATTTTCAGTATCAAGTATTAAAAGCACTTCATTGGCTGATTCTTTGTTACCTTAATTTTTGTGCATGTACTGGACTATGATGAAATTTTACTTCTCGGAAATTCTATTACTTACATTTTGAATGTATTTTAGTTTTTATTATTCATCAGAGGCTTCAGAGTCTATCCAAATGTGGTGTCTCTTGTTGAACCTGAAGGAAATGAAGTGAGTTTGCTCAGGTGTGCTCAGTTGCAGATTCCTAGACAGGGTTAGACATATGAGACATTGAATAGAGAGAACACATCACAGTGGGGACAGCGTTTGGACCATGGTACAGGTCTGACGAGAGAGGAAAGGCAGAAGCACCAGGTAGGAAAAAGTTTGCATTTCACTTTATTTTAAGAGTGGCCCAGCCAGGCTACTGGGTGGGCGTCCCTGGACCAGAGGGCCCCAGTGGGGCGGGTGGCTCCTTGCATCTTCCTGGGAAGAACCCACCATGTTTCACTGTTGGCTGGAACAGCTGTGTGACATCTTTGTGGACCGATGGTGACGGTGGGTCCAGAGTGGCCGAGGCATCAGCCGTTTATGATCTCTGTGGCAGCTGAGTGGCACGTTTTCATGGCACCCACACCCACCTTCACATGGTAGAACTCCAGCCCAGGAAGAAAAACCATATCCAACTCAGTCATCAAAATCAGATATGCCAAATTTTCATAAATGATGGTAATGCTTTCTTTTTCTCACAAAGAAATTAAACAATGGGAGGGGCATAAACTTTATTTTAATAAATTGAAGATGTCAGGGACAATTTTTGCAGCATCATGGGATACATAATACGGTCCTTTAGTTTCTGGGTGATTGTAGCCAACATCAACACAGAACATTTACTTTATGACACCTTTCCAGTTTTCTGTGAATTATTTGTGTAAACCTACATCTACTTTGAATAAATACAAGAACTCGCTGGCTTTGCTATGTCCAGCGCCTGATTCTCTTTCTGCGTCTTATGACTGGAGAAAGTGGATGCCTTGTGTGATATTGACTTCGAAGGGTAAGGTTATGCTCTGTCACTGCAGTGTCTGTTGAAGATTCGCTTTAGGTAAACATTCATAAATGTCCCTTGATGTGTAAGTTGCCACTGCATCCTAAACTAATTTTCTTTTCCTTCTGTCTTTATTTATTTTTTTAGTGATAGAGATTTCTTACTCTGCTACTTACCTCTTACTATGGTGGACACCTGCTGTCCCAGCTACTCGGGAGGCTGAGGAAAGACGATCACTTGAGCCCAGGACTTTGAGGCTGCTGTGATGTATGATGCCACAGCACTCTACCCAGGGCAACTGGGTGAAACTCTGTGTCAAAAAAAAATGATTTTTATAAAAGAGTGTTTAGGAAAGTGTAGGTTTTTCTCAGGAAATGGTCTGGGGTGGTGCAGCGACATGCAGATTGCCTCTGGGCATATACTGTGCTCCTCAAATCTTCTGTTGCTCTGCTCACAGCCTGTCAGGTCATGCTAATGGAAAGTCCGCCTGCGTCCTAAGTGGAGGCTAAGTGCTTCCTCTGAATAGATAATCAGAGATCGGAAGGAAGAGTTATGCCCACAATAAAACACTAATAAGCCTTAGGACTATTTGCCACCACTTTTTCATGTTCAAATTGTTTTGTTTTCATCCAATACCTAGAGACAAGGGTACACATTTTAAGATTGAATTACAAACAATAAAAATCTACAGAGGTTTATAAACATATTTAGAGAGTCAGCATAATTCAAGCATATTCAGAAAAGTCAGCATAAATTTAAATCCAAAAATAAGCAGAACACAAAAATAAATAGATAAACTAGCCCCAAACTGAGGTTTCTGTATTTGAAGTTTTAACTTCTAGTTGAAATAGTACATTTAGTGAATGCTAAGAAAAAAAAATTAGGAGTGAAATAAAGATCCTGGTAGTTTTCTAAATCTTCTCATGATTTATAACTAACACTTAAACTAGTATTAAATTGTGATGGAGAATCACAGGTAGACATGTAACAATGCTCTTTCCCTGCCAAAGAACACTTAAAAAGCCAGAAAAGGTGGCTGTCTCTACAAATGTATCAGCACTAGTGTAAGAACACAAGGGTTAGAGGGCTCAGGAAATCACGATGTCACCATAATAAATTAATAAGTCTCCAGCAATGGATTCTAAAGAATGTAGATACGTGACATTATAGAAAAAAAAATCAGAATAATCCTCTTTAAGAAGTCCAGCAAACTTTAACCTGTTTACTTAGATAAAGAATTAAATGAAATTTAGAAGACAGTATGCAAACAAAATAAGAAGTTTAATAAAGACATTAGGTGCAAAACTATTAAGAATGGTAGAAGAAGGTATAAGAAAGAAGGATTGGGTAGGGAAAATTTTGAACTATAACACAGTCTTAAGAGAGGCCCAGCAAGGCCAGTGGGTGGGTGGCTGGGGTGTCCTTGGGCCAAAGTGGCCCAGGTATCAGCCTAGGCTAAGAATTTGTGACTAAGGCCCCAATGGCATTCACAACAACAACAAAAATAAACAAATGAGATTTGATTAAATTTAAAAGCTTCTGTACAGCTAAGAAAATAACAAACCCAGCAAATAGACAACCTATATAAAATGAGAGAAAATATTCACAACCTGTTCATCTGATAAAGAGCTAATATCCAGAATCTATAAAACTCAAACAAATCAGCAAGGAAAAAAGCAAACAATTACATTAAAAAGTAGGCAAAAGACATGACCAGAAGCTTTTCCAAAGAAGATAGACAAATGGCCAATAAACATAGGAAAATTGTTCAGTGTCACTAATCATCAGGGAAATGCAAATTAAAACCACAAGGAAATACCGTCTTACCCCAACCGGAATGGCTTCCATTAAAAAGTCTCAGGACAAAGGACCATGGTGTGGACCCAGAGGAGAAGGAAGGCTGATACACTGTTGGTTACTGAAGCTTTATGGAAAACCGGACCGAGAGTCCTCAAAGAACTACAAGTAGACCTGCTGTTTGATCCAGCAATCCCGCTACTGGGTCTCTACACAAAGGAAACGAAGTCGTTTTGTAACAAAGACACTTGCCTACCAGAAACTCATTTCATTTTTAGTACCCATGTAAACCGAAAGCGAAGGGCTGAATAAACACTTTCCACACAAAGAGAAACCGCAAGTGAACAGGGGTAGCAATTCTTATACAGACAAATAGACTTGAAGTTAAACACTGCGAACACAGACAAACAATGGACTCCTATAATAATAAAGGGCTCGCTTCTTCAAGAGAATATGACAATTGTACATAATAACTGTGGAAAACCTAAATGTGTCAAGCAAGTATTAAAGAATTTAAAGAGAAAGATAACGACTTTTAATTACAATCAGATCATCCACACAGAAAATTAATAAGAAAACATTAGACCTGAACAGCACTTTCCTCAAATTACACCTGACAGATATATAGGGAACACTCTGTCACCCGCAGAAGACACAGTCTTCTTTTTTTGAGACAGAGCCTCAAGCAGTCACCCTGGATAGAGTGCTGTGGCATCACAGCTCACAGTAACCTCCAATTCCTGGGCTCAAGTGAGTCTCCAGCCTCAGCCTCCCAAGTAGCTGGGACTACAGGCGCCCGCCACAATGCCCACCCATTTTTTGGTTGCAGCCATCATTGTGGTTTGGCGGGCCGGGCTGGATTCGAACCCGTAAGCTCAGGTGTATGTGGCTGGCACCTTAGCCTGTTGAGCCACAGGCGCCGAGCCGAGAAGACACAGTCTTCTCAAGCAGATGTGAACATACTCCAGGACGTATGTTGAGGCACTAACCAAGTCCTGGCAAATTTGTTAACTTTCTTGACCACAATTGTATGAAACCAAAAATCAATACTAGGAGAAATTTTTGAAAATTCATCAGTAAGTGAAAATTAAACAACATGCTCCAGCAGCAGATGGGTTGATAAAGAAATTTAGAAAAATATCTGGAGACAACTAAATATGGAAACACAACATGCCACAACTTAGGAGATTCAGCGAAAGTTGTTCTAATAGGAAAGTTGATAATGATAAATGCCTACATCAAAAAGAAGAAAGATTGCAAATAAAGAGATTAATGTTATGCCTCAAAGAAGGAGATAAAGGAAGAACAAACCAAGATCAATGTCAGCCTGTGTTAAAAATCCAGGCAGAAATACGTGAAATCAAGACTAAAAATAGTAATAAAGATTGACAAGACAAAGAGTTTCTTGAAATGATAAATCAAATCAACCCAGCCTTAGCTAGACTAACCAATCAAAAGTAGAAAAGACTCAAATAGACAAAGTCAGAACTGAGAGGGGACATTATGACGATGCAATAGAAATACAGAGGGTCACGGAGACGTTATGAGCAATCACATGCCAGAAACGTAGGTAACTTAGAAGAGATGAGGAAATATCTAGACACACACAACCTACCAAGACTGAATCACAAAGAAATAGATCAATAAAAAGTAAAGAGGTTGAATCAGTAATAAAAATTGTTCGGTAAAAAATAAAATCTCAGGTCCTGATGGTTTCAAAACTGAACTTTACCAAAACTTTAAAGAAGAATTAATACTAATGCTCCACAAACTTGCAAAAAATCAAAGCGGAAGGAATATTTCCAAACTCTTTTAACAAGGCTAGCATCATTGATACCAAACCCACACAAGGACATCAGATGAAAAGAAAAGTATAAGCCAATATCCTTGATGAACATAGATGCAAAAATTCTCAGCAAAATACTAGCCAATGAATTTAACAACACATTCAAAGGGTCGTTCACCATTATCAACTGGGATTCATCCATGGGATACAGAGATAACCCAACACTTGCCAATTAATGAGTATTAATTAATTAGCAGCAAATTAACAGAATGAAGGATTAAAATTGTATATTCATCTCATTGGATACATAAAACAACTGGCAAAATTCAATGTCCTTTTATGATAAAAAATGCTCTACAAATTAGATAGAGAAGCAATATACTTTAACACAGTAAAAGCCATCTGTGATAAGCCCACAGCTAACATTAAGCTGAGTGGTGAAAAACTAGAATCCTTTTAAGGAGACACATCAAAGATCCAGAATAAAACAAGGATGTCTACCCTCACCACTTCCCTTCAACCCAGGATTGTGAGTTCTTGCCAGGAGAAAGAAATTAAAGGCATCCAAATAGGAAAGGAAGAAGTGAAATTGTCACTGTTTGCTAATAACATGATCTCATATGTAGAAAATTCTAAAACTGCCACTACAAAACTGTTAAATTTGATAAATGAATTCAGTAAATATGAAGGCTGCAAAATCAACATGCAAACTTTAGTAGAATTTCTCTACAGTAACAGTAAACCATCTGAAAAATAGCGAACCTTATCTCATTTACAACTGTTACCGAAAAAAAAAATACTTAGAAGTAAACTTAACCCAGGAGATGAAAGATCATACATTGAACTATAAAACATTAATGAAATAGACAGAAGAAAACATAAATAAGTGGAAAGACATCCTGTATTTGTGGATTGGAAGAATTAATATTATTGAAATGTCTGTACTACCCAAAGTGATCTATTAATTCCATGCAATCTCGACCAAAATTCTAATGTCAATTTTCATTAATACAGGAAAAAATAATCCCAAAACATATATATGGAACTATAAAAGACCCCTAAACAGCCCAACGCAATTATGAGCAAAAATAAATAGATAAATAAATAAATCTGAAGTCATAACAGGCACCCTATTTTAACTCCATTACAAATCTATAATAATTAAAATAGGTTGGCACTGCATAAAAATAGACATATCAACCAAATTTTTCTTTAAAAAAGCAGAATTGAGAGTTCAGAAATATACTCATGTGTGTATGGTCAACTGATTTTTTTTTTTTTTTATTGTTGGGGATTCATTGAGGGTACAAGAAATCATGTTACACTGATTGCATTTGTTGGGTAAAGTCCCTCTTACAATCGTGTTTTGCCCCCAAAAGGTGTGGCACACACCAAGACCCCCCTCCCTTCTTCCCTCTCTCTGCTCTTCCTTTCCCCACCCCTCCCTCATTCTTTCTCTCTCTGCTCTCCCCTTCCCTAACCCCCACCGTGTCAGTAATTGTCCTCATATCAAAATAGAGTACATGCTCAGTGTCACTAGGGAGGTGTAAATTGAATCTGAAACCCTGGAACTCACAGAAGCAGAGCCCAGAATGCTGGTTACCAGGGAGTGGGCAGTACAAGCCCTGAGTTAAGGGAGTAAGTTGTGAGGTCTAGTGCACAACATGAAGGGTGTGGTGAGTGCCTGAGCAGCCTGAAAAACAGCTGAGGGAAGATTTCAGATGTTCTCAGCATAAAAAATCCTATTTCAAGTGACATGTTAATCATCTTCATTTAATTATCCCACATTGTACTCAAAGATTGTAACAACACTTTATGTCCCATGAATATATACAACTATAATTTGTCAATCTATGTTTAATAATAGAAACTTTTAAAAACCCTGGATTCCAGTGGCAGTGGTGCCATCTGAGTATCTCTAAGTCACCTAAGGAGAAGTTGGGGTGTTGAAACTGCTCCCTCATCCCAAGGGAACTTCGAGACTCCCTTGGACCGTCTTGCCTGCATGACCCCTTAGCCGTCTGGAATCTCTCGTGAGCTCCCTGCCTCCCAGCGTGGCCGGCCCTCCACTCTACAGAAGTCCATTCTCTCTGGGCGTGCTCACAACTTCAGTACTTGGCTCCCCTTGTGTAGCTCCCCAATCCTGGAAGCTGGTTCCCCGTTTTAGAATTGGGTTTAGGTAAGGGCATGGTCTATTGTGGTGATGTTAAACAACAGATTTGGGGGGGGTTGGAGAAACGTTTCTCTGCTCTTACAAAAGTCCTCGAGGATGTAAAGGACAATCATTCTCAGGCTGTGATGACTCAGGGCAGCTATATCGTGACCATAGGGACACTAGACTGAGAGACGACGCTAATGAGAAAACCACAAGGAAGCAATGCCCAGGAGGGGAGATTACTTAGGTTCCCGAGGACCTCAGAGAACGCGTCGGACTATTGAGCTCTGGCTTCCCATCAGGAACAAGAGCGAAAAGTATGTTCAGATCAGTGAGCTGGATGGTTAAATTTCCCACTTCAGCAGACTCCAAAATCACTCACTTGTGGGGAGGCACTACTAACTCCTGATGGCGAAACACCCTGGGAGGACCCCACATCTTTTTAGGGGTTCTGAGAGTTCAAAACTGTTTTTATAATAATGCTGAGACATTATTTGCCTTTTTACCTTCCTTGTCTCACAACAGTACAGGGGGAATTTTCTAAAGCCTGTGTGTGTGACAGCAGATTAAATGCAGAAGCAGATGAGAATATAGTTGTCTTTTCTTCAGCCAGATAGTTTAGATGTCTAACAATGCTGTTCTGCTGTACCTGTTTGGGGTTTTGAGTTGTTTTTTAGTAAATACATATTATTTTTGTTACCCTGTGATGGGTTTCTCATCTATAGTAAATAAGTTAACCAGCACGATGTAAGCATTCCAAATTGTATATGAAATCATCATATTGTATCCCCTATAATGTATACACGATCTACCTCTTTTTGATTTAATAAAAAGAAAGTGAAAAAAATAAAAAAATAAAAGGTACAATTTTTTAAAAAGTTCATAAACAATTAAAATTTTTTCTAAGACCTAATTTGTAATACAGTAAATATCAGTAGATATAGTCCTCATCAACAAAAGCTTTTTGGATTCCTCAGTAATCTTTCAAGGAGGAAAAGGAGTCCTAACAGCAAAACGCCTGAGGACTGCAGACAAAGACGCACACTTTTTAAATTAAAAAAAAAAATCTAAGAGGTGATTGACAGAAGCTCTAGACTTCATTTTACAAAAGCATCAGCACCAAAATTAACACATTTGTGCAAGTTCACAGGGCTATTCACTGCTGCCTCAGACCTAAATGGTATGCATCCAAATTTCTCACCCTCTTCTTCCAGAGCCCCCCCTTATCATCGTGAAGACGCAGCTGTTGTGGTCCTTTGCTGTTTGGGGTGCCGCTGGTAGAATTTTGTCTAATATTCTGATCCCTATTGAAACTGTGTCTTTGCCCTAGGATGTAAAGGTCAGGACTGCTTCTGGTGCCTCCCAGGTCCTCAGGACGGCTGACGCCTGACCTGATTTCACCGGAATCCTCAGAATTTGGTGAGAGTGCTCTTCCCACTATAGCACAGCTTTCAGATCTGCCCCAATTCTCTCTGAAACACCTGAGCACACCTTAAAGATGACAGCTTTCAGAATGCAGGCAGACCTGGGATTGCCATCGGGAGCCTCCTGGAACTAGAACTGACCCGTAACTGGTATCATTATAAAAGTCATATTAACTTTTTCCAAGCTATGATGCTAACCCCGAGCTGCAGTTCGGATAACTTACCTGCTAGAGTTAGCTAATTGGTGGGATTGTCAGACTTGGTCAAAACACCTTTTAATTTCATAACTCTGTGATTTGCTATAGTTGTAGGGGAGAAGAAAGAACAAGATGAGTAACACAGAGGAAATGAAAAATAAAAGGGAAAATGCCAGGCCTCCAACACCAGCCCTTGAGTTTCTTCTCGGCTGTGTGCCCAGGTGCCCTGGCAACCAGCAGTCTGTACCCACAACCACGTGCCTGGAGTGTTTCCACCTTCAGGACAACTCCGGGAAGTGACGCTGGAGGAGAGGAAGAGGAGGACGTGACAGTACAAGAGCGGTACGAACAGGTGAAGCCAACCACAGGACAAAAAAACAGAGGCCAATTAATGTGGGAGGAAGAATCCTCCAATCCTTCAATCCTCCTCCTTCTGTGCAAAGAATCCTTTACCTCTGTCTGGGCAAACAAGTGAGTGGAAACAACAGTATTAGGAAGTAAAGTGCAAGAAATTTGCAAAGTTTCAATTTTGAAAAATGAAACAGTACCTAGTCCAGGCTTCGTGTATATTTAAACGATATGTACTTTGATTCTGGCCGTTTAAAACACGACTGGTTATTTCCGCATTAGGCTCTCTTATCTTTCCAGTCATCTGTTCAGCATTCCGAGGTCCCCAGGAAATGTTTTTTGAGAGACTTAACAGACACTGGCGGTCGGAAGAGTAACAGCCTCCTTCCCAAAGCTTGTGCGCATGTCACCATCGGGGCAGAAAGGACTTTATAGATGTGATTACGTTAAGGACCTTGACATGGAACGTTTACCCGGGATTTTCCAGGTCACCAACATCATCCCAGGAGTCCTTATAAGAGGCAGAGGAAGGTAGGAGAGAGTGAGAAAGTCTGTGTTTGTTGTTGGAAGCTTTGAAGATGGAGAAAGGGACCATAGTCAAGGAGTGCGGTGGCCTCCGGAGGCTGGAAAGCCACAGAGAAGGGATCTGCCCAGGAGCAGCCCGCCGACACCTGGGTTGTAGTCCAGGGAGACCGCGTTGGACTTTAGACTTACAACTGTGAGATGACACATTTATACTTTAAGCCACTAGACTGACGATAACTTGCTATTGCAGCATAGAAAACTAATATAGTGCACAATAAATAGATATTGAAATTGAACCAAGACAACTTACAAATATACGATAAGTGATGCATTATATATGTGTAGAAAGAGAAACATTTTAACACTGGAAGTTCCAGTGATTAAATTATCAAATTTCACATTTTAGAGTTTGAGGCAAGCAATAGAATGTGATTTAAGATTCAGAGAGGAGAAAATTTCTCAATTATGAGATGTTGCTACTAAGTTGAAGAAACATTATGCATCAGCATCTTTAAAGCATCTCCTGGAATAGTGTTTGGAAAAGACAAGATAGTAGGCAAATGTAAAAATCACTTTTTCCATGCTTCAATAATTTATTTTGTAGTAGCATTTCTATAGCACATTAAAATGTGATTTAGAGTCCAGGGAGGAACTTTCCTTTCTTTAATATGTTCCTTAGATATTCTCACTCTCCCTTTTCGATGATGACTTCTACTGTACTAGTTTTCTTACTAGCTAAACTTTTGCTTTCAAGAGTCCTTCATAGTCCAATTTCTCTCTAAAAACAAAGACAAGCTGTAGCAGTTCTTTCAATTTACATGTACGTCAAACATTAGGGACAAGGCATCTGTTTATTTCTTAAGATAATTTTTACAAACCTAATCCTGTGCATGGTCTTGGTAACCCCATGTTACACTGAAATCTACATTATCCTAAATGCTTTCTTTAAATTCCAAAGGGAAGTATACAGCTAAAAGCTTTTATTTTTCCTAATAGTCATATAGATCTATTGCTCTATAGTTAGATTTGGGAAAAATATTATGATTCTTTCTCTTCTGCAAAAAAAAGCATTTTCCTTTATTATCCTTTGGTTTCTAAAAATAGGGCGAATTAAATGTCATGTACCTTTGGAATTCATTTTATAAATATACTTGGTAACTAGGAAACCCACATTGTCATTATTTATAATCTAGGAATTCTTTCCATGGTAACTGTTAGAAGGTCACAATTTTTGAGACGCAATAGTGGCTAAGAGGCAATTTAAGAATTCACTAAAATAAAAAAGTGGAGATATTCACAGGAGGTGGCAATGTCTGATATCCTAATCACCCAAATGAATGAGGTGAGGTCTTACGTTTAACCAGTGTCTTTATGTACAGGTTGGCATGGTCTCTCTCCTGCCCTGGCCCTTCTTTCAGCCAAGAAATGGTGCCAGCGTTTACCAGCCTTTCATTCCATAGCCCTTAAAGACCCTGTGCCCTGAACTCGGATACCATTTATAGTGTTTTCTCTGTCTTGTGACATCATGTGTACGTTGATTACATTGGCACACAATAGGGTTCCCAAAGCCCAACGTTCCGCTGAGCTGAGCTGTGGCCTTTCTCCGAGGCATGTCCCACACAGGCTCCTACAGGCACCTCTGTCGTTCCTTTGTAATCAGCCCTTGCTCAGATCCTGCAGAGGTGGAAGTTGCCTCTTAGGTAGCCACACACAGGAAACATACTCAAGACGCCTTCATTCGTTTGTAATAATGAGCAGGACTCTTGTCATTAAGCCGGACATTTTCTGGACTTTTGTGGTGCCAACTTATCCCCCAACCCCCCTGAGAGGTGAGAGGACACTGAATTAGACCCACACAGTGGTAACAGAGGCAGCTGTCAAAGAATGGCTGAATGTCCAAAAATGAGCTAAGAGTTTGGCTTTACTTATTCCTACTAGATTTTTAAAGAAGGACTTGACCTCAATTTTTAAAAATATTCTATTATAGTAAGCAGAAACTTAGCTATAAGCAAACTCACTCACACACACACACAACGTGAACTAAGGACCCTCCCAAGTCTCCAGCCGTGAGCTGAGCTGTGAGTGTGGGTGGGTGGAGGTCCCGGGGTGGGGAGGGAGCAGCTCTGAGAAGTGTGAGATGCCCAAGGGGCTGCCCGTCAGCACGTGGGAAGGTGGAATCCCAGCCGCCAGGGAGAACATTCCTCCCAGACTCTCAGAGCAGCCAGGGCATTCAATCACAACTGAAAGACCACATCTTACCAGAAGCACTACTTATTCTCGTCTTCCCTAACAAGATTTCAAAACAACCTTAAAAGGATCAAGGGGCCAGGAAGTATCAAAAAGTAAGGGTTCGGCTCCTATTTGTGGGTATGCATGTGATGTATTGTTATCAATAAATGATGTTAAATAAAACGTGTGTGTGAGACAGAGAGAATGAGACAGATTTGAAAAGATATAATCCAAAATGCTAATGGTTATGTCTATATTTTTTAGATAATTATATGTAAGAATTTTTTCAACAAAAACCCTGTTTCTGCTTTAGGGGCTTCAAAAATATTACTCCTTCTCCCTGGAATGGTGTGTCCTCATTAGTTATTAGTAAATGCACCTTAAACCCCAAGGAGACACCTCCTCACAACCACTAAAGTAGCTAAAATTAAAAAGCTGCCAGGGGATAATTGAGAGGAGGTGTATTCCCCACAGAGTATGGGCAGAGTGGTGGCCCCACTGTGGGAGTTGTTTAAAAAGATGAAAATAAAAACTAGGACTCCACCACCCCACTCCCCAAAGAAATGAAACCTATGGTCACAATTAATGTGAATGGCAGTTTACTCGTAAGAGCCCAAACCTGGAAACAATGTAAATATCCATCTGTAGGAGAACAGACAACAGATTGTGGTCCAGACCACAACAGGGCACTGCTTCTCATTAAGTAAAGAAAAACTCACAACACAGCACAACACAATGTTATGATGAGCAAAGTCAGGCACAAAAGTACACACTGTATGTTTTTAATTTTTTGAAGTTCTTGAAAAGACAAAACTAATCTGATGAAAGAAATCAGAATATTCACTCTTTGAGGGCAAGACGATTCTTGGGAAATGGCAAGGAACGTCCTGGGATGGGGGGATGGTCTGTATCGTGACTGGTTACACATGTCCGCAATGGGGGCTCACGTCTATAAAACTCAATGAACTGGAACTTTCAGATCTCAGTACTTCACTGTATGTAAAATAATCAAAAGAGAAATATTAAAAGGCAAAGAAAATGAGCACTTTAAATATTCAATAATAAAAGATTGGCTAAATGAATTATGATGCAATTGTGCAATGCTCTGACTCATTGAAAACAAGTTGATAGGCTGGGTGCGGTGGCTCACACCTATAATCTCAGCACTCTGGGAGGATGAGGTGGGCAGATCGCTTGAGCTCAGGAGTTTGAGACCAGCCTGAGCAAGAGCGAGACCTTGTCTCTAAAAATAGCTGGGCATTGTAGCAAGCACCTGTTGTCCTGGCTACTCAGGAGGCTGAGGCAAGAATATTGCTTGAGCCCAAGAGTCTGAGGTTGCTATGAGTTATGATGCCACGGCACTCCACCCCAGAGCGACTGAGTCAGACTCTGTCTCAAACTTCCCCTGCGAAAAACAACAACAATAAGAAGTTGATAAATCAGTATGGGCTGATATAGGAAGGTCGTTAGTATGGGTGATTAGGTGAAACACCAAGATGTATGTTGGTGTTTAAAACAGTATCTAATTTATATTAAAAAGAAAAGAATACACACACACACAAACAAACACACACACCACACACATCTTCATAGAAACAGCAAATTCCTGGAAAAATATACCAGAAATTTCCTGCAGGAAAAAGCCAGAGGACTAGGAGAGCTGGGGGAAGAAGGCAAGAATGAGACTCCACTTTTGTGGACTCTTTGCCCTGTTTACTACACGCACACACTTAATTTGTGACCATTCAACTAAATATAAGTGGCATACAGCATGCTGAAGTGAGCCGGGGTTCAGGAAGAAGAACCTCACAATTTTACACCATGTTTCAAAGCCAGTTTTGGATTCTTTTTGAATCAGCAGATTGATATCTGGAAATTATCTGAAGGATCACAAGAATGTCCTCCGGGGAACTATTTACAACAGCAAAAACATTAGAGGCAATTTAAATATCCAAAAATAGGAATTTGCTTCTGTCAGTCGCAATATATCCATACAAGTATCAGCACAGCCATTAAAATAACGTTGAACAAAATCATCAACACAAAACCATTTTCAAAGAACATGAAACAGAGCACATGCCTTTGCGTATGAGGTCCGGAAGGTTATACCATGAAATGCTGGTGAGAACGAAGCCTCCATCTCCTGTGCCTGCCTTGTGTCTGCCTTAGCAGGTTCTTTTCTTGGGAAGCTGTGTCCACATGATTCCAGGACTGTCTCCCTCTCAGTCTTCCCAGGTCATCTTCTTTCTCCACGGACAGTCCTTTTCCAGAATGGCTGTTCTCAGGCCTGGCACAGGGCTGTGCCCTCCCGTAACGTTCGCCCCACTTCCGGTCCTGGCCTTGTTCATTGAGCGTCTCGTTCTCCCGGCGGCTACTCTGATCGCCTCTTGGACACCGGAGTGGCCACGTGGTAGAAACACAGTGTGCACCTGTCCAGCAAGGGTATGAAGATACCACAGCAAGGGCAGATGTGGCGGGGGCAGGTGTCACAGGCACCTGCGCTGACCTCACGTAGGCTAGAGGAAGAAGCCACTTCTATATCTCATCTGCACCAAGCCTGGATAGGGGGAGGAGAAATGCATCCTGATTTGTTATCCTGATCGAACCACGTGAATGCCCTCTTTGGGTCACCCAGGGCACCCAGGTCAGTGCCCAGCACATCCCTAGTGTTCAGTAAATTTGTGTTGAACAACTGAAATCCACTTGTTCTGAGCCTTCCTCGCCTTGCCCTGTTACCTTCCTGGATGATGATGATGATGGGCGGCTGTGAGACTGACCTGCACTGATCGTCGAGGAGGTGGAGGAACAGTCACCACCTCCCATAGCAACCACAGCGACATCTCTTGTCCCCTCAGGCGATGAGGGTTCTGCTGGACCCTGCAGCTGGTGGCCCCTGATTTCACCTCCACAGCTCTGGGTCCAGGCCTTTGCCTAATGAGTGGACCCAGGCCCCTCCGGCCTGCTACATCTCCCCAGAGTTCTAGGTGGGGCGTCCTGTAGGCTGCAGGGTTATTTCATCTCAATCCAACAGGCAAGACAAGTGCAGAAAATTTTTTAGAGATATAATAAAAGGTCAAAGTAGGTCCATTAGTACGCAACTCACAAATAGACCACAAAATTTAGTTAAAATTACAGATGTAACTTGTAATGGGTAAAAACACTTGAGAAGTTACAGCGGACGTGGTGCTGCCTTCCAGAGGCACCTGACCGCTTTGTTTAACCCGCTGGCCAAATGATACCAAAGAACTGGTGGAAATAGGGTGACAGACACTCTGGGGTCAGGGAGCAGTGCCCCTCAGACACATCCCCTCCGGCCTTCTATCTTGCGGGGACCTCAATGTCCTAGGAGGGACACTTCAGACGCAGAGGACAAGTAATCAAGTCCAGAGCTGAAATAAAGGATGCCAGTGTTTCTTTGGTTGTTCCTTCAAGACTTTCACTGACAACATCTCTCAATCTCAAAATGTACATGTGCACACAGAGACATATATATCAGGTCTGTGTATGCACAAATGGTAGAGTTATTGTGCATCTGCCCTCATATTTCTAAAATATTTTCACTTACGTTACTTTTTAAATACATTTCTGCAGACACCTACCTTGGCATATAATTCAAATAATACTTGATATGCTATTTATAATTTGCCTACTGATAAGACCCAAAGGCTAGGAACATGTTACATAGCACGAAAACACTTTCAATGAGACCGAAAATAACAACACAGATTGAAAGGAAGGTGAAAAATTCTATCTGATACAGAAGACTGAGGCTGTCCAAAGAACTGTGCACAAAACTTAATAGTCAAGAATTCTAAGGGTTTAAAACTCTCAGAGCGTTATAAAAAGAAGCAGTGGGACATACTGGCTTCGTTCACCAGGAAGAAAACTGAGATGCAGGATGACTCAGACATATTTTAAGGTCACATGACCGAAAGGTATTTGACTCCATTCAAAGGTGGGTCTCCAGAGCTGGTGAGGCAGGGTCCCTCAATGCTAAGCAGCTGAATATTAGTTTAGGTGAGTCTACAGAACTAAAAGGGGCAGGGGAGTCTCTAGAGCAATCAGGGCAGTAAATAAGAATGTTTCATCCAACTGAGTCCCCAAAAGGAGGAGTGTTGATTATGAAAAGACCAAAACCGTGACGGGGTTGCCTAACCACAGTCTGATTTGTGATTGATGAATAAATTAAGAAAATAGTCTCCAAGGAGGAAAATATAAATATTTGATTTCAAGAAATGCATAGCTTCTCTGGCCTTTGCAGCGTGACCTGGAAGCTACCGAAACATTCGGTCTAGCAGAAGGATGATGGTCTCCGAGAGCGCCACCCAACGTGGTTTACCGAGGGTAGGTGTGTTGTCCGTCCCACGCAAAGAGAACACTTCTCTTACTGCTTGTCAGTCCGCTGCTGGACACCGGTACTGTTGTCAAAGGATGGCTGGTAGAACCTGATGGCGCCACACACACCAGGATGCTTGTGTGACCGAGACAGGCATGTTTGGCTTGGAAAACCAAAGCACAGAAAACAGAACTCATTGTCCAAAGGCCAAGATCATTTTTCTTGAGATAATTACGGTTTGAAGTCCGTTCTTCTCTACTCCAATCATTACGTGAACCACGCCCTCTCTCTATAGTTGGTGACAGGTCTCTCTTGGGGGTGATTTTTCCCTGACAACACTCACGGTGCCCACTGGCTACAGTTCTTCCCTCTGCTGGTAACAGCCAACCAACCTGTTGTCAGCCTTGCTAACTCCGCTCTCCGACTCTCTGTACCTTCCAATGAATTGCAGCTCAATCCATCCCAGAGGAACTAACTCACAATGGGGCAGAGACATCCTTTCCATTTAAATATATGTTTATTCCCTGCTCACTAGAGGCAATTCTTACCTGGTTTGTTAATTAATTAATACAGATCGGAAGGAGTCTTTGCATGCATGAACCCAGTTTCCCCTGGACATAGGGACCACCCTCTTTATATGGCAGATACCAGAAATTTTCAGCAGCCTCCATCACTCTTGTCTGGGAGTGAAGTTTTGTTTTAGAAAATACTCTTTGAGGAATTTCATAATTACAATCATTTACTGCAATATGTTGCCTCTTATTCAATGTGCAGTTTTTATTGTTGTTATTTATAATACTGAAAGTCTAATTCTGTTCCTCTTTTACCATAAGTATAATTCAAGTTATTTTTTTTTTGCAGTGTGTATAACAATCCTTTAAAATGTTTATTTTAATGTAGGAAGTGTTTATTGCAATATGGTGATTATATTTTTAAAGAGTAATAGTTTATATAATAGCCTGATATTAATTTTATAAACAAATAAACTCTATTGTTAAAATATTTATACCAATTTGCCCAATAATTCTTGCTATCTTTCTTTCTCAGTCTCTTATTCTAAATATCTTTTTATTGTTGTCAATCTGTTTTTTCCACTCTCTTCCTCTCTCTCTGCTTCAACTTCTCGTTCTCTCTTTCAATAGCTCTTGTGTGTCTCTGTCTTTCTCTCTCTGAGTATCTCTCTCTCTCTCTCGTTCCCGAGCAGTACTGAAGTCCAGCATCGAGGAGCCCCTCATTGTCCTAACTTCTCTCCTCGTCAGTCTGGATGGTCCGGGTGTGGGGTTTGTTTCTGGAAGTGTTAGCTCCAAGTTTCAGTTCAGTGATTTTTGAAAATGCCACAATATGATTTTAATAAATTCATTTAGTTTGTGGAAGCCAGCAGGAATCACCTTCTATTATTTACAAATAAGGATTCTAACCAGTAATTCTTTCTCTAGGAAGGAGTTCCCAAACCGTGTCTACCCATGATAACCTTAGTGCCTCAATATTTTTTTTTCCTGGTGTGCCCAGGCCAAAAGAAACACTGAACAATACACATTTGTTTATTTGTTTAATATTTATTTTTCTTAATATTTATGAAGGAGTTAATTTTAAACATCTTAACAAATACTTACAACGTAACAATTTGGTGGTCATTTAAAAGATAATATAAATGTATTGAAAGAAAAGGTGTATTTCCCTTTTAAATAGTTCCAATTACTTACTGATAAGTAGGGTGTGCCTACCTGTTGGGGGCTGCACACCTTGTCAACTCTTGGGTCACATTGAATACTCTACTTCAGTTATTGTTCACATTGATGCTCATTAAAGACTAAACTTTTATCACAGAAATAGCAGAAAATCTAGATTTACCAAGATAAGATATTGTCAAATGATGTCTAACACAGTTTCGTGTTGAAACTGTGGCCCACTGGTAGTTAGTTCATGAGGTGGGAAACAGATGTCAAATATGGCTGAATTTCAAACAGTCCCGTAAACCATCCTGGGGTCCCCAGTGTATCCTCTGCGAGTCCCCAGGGGCACCTCCCCATACAGTGTGAGAGCAACATCCTTAGGGTGAGAAAACATTTCTCTAAACCCCGTGAAACAAGATGATCCACAAAGCGAGATGTGCTGAGGTGTGCAGCGAGGGCTCCCTGTATCCCGGGAGCCCAAGTGAACAGAACATGCATCTCGGGAAGAGCAGCGTGGTGTCACAAGTGGGCAGCTTTTCTCTTAGACGTCCAGGTAGATCTGGAGGAGCTTTTGGTCGTCCTGGTTGGAGGAGCAGGTTGTTGCCGACGTGGCGAGGGCAGACCTCAGGGACACTTCCAAACGTGCAGGGACACTCAGGGTACCCCCACGTGTTAAGGAATTACCCAGCCCCCGATATCAGGAGTGCCGAGGTGGAAGGACCCTCAAGGGTGAAACTGACCCTCAGAGCCATCCCGCTAGTTAGGAGAGAAGGTGTGTCTGCATTGAAAATTTGACAGCAGAGATAAAAAGTAATGGTTGTATCTGCAAAAATGTTCAAAAGGAAGAATCCACGGAATTGGAATTGCGTAGATATGAGATGCAGGTCAGAGTCTTCTGGAAAGAGAAACTGAACCCACGGCAGTGGCTCTCCTGGTCCCAAGCCCCCTTCTGCGTGAACACCTGCTTGTCCTCTGTCCTGCTGACTCTTCCCATGATACACTCATGCCCTTCACCTCCGGGGATTCTTTCCCAGAGATTCCGCAGCCCCCCTAGCACCACAGCACCTGCCACGTGGTGAGCGTACAAGGTAAGTAACCATCCAACTAATTTAGTGATGGGTGGAGAGCCAGGTGGGTTGAGGACTGACCCAGAGGGAAAGAATTAGAGAAAATGAAAGTGTCATTATTTAACCAAAGAAAAGTGTAAAAGTATCATTTCTCCCAAATATGGTACCTTACATTCCCAGTATTTTTTCGTTTTATCCTCAGACAGAAATATCAGGAAATGTTATAGGAATGACTTAGCTAATTCCACATAACTCTGCTGTAGCAGCGGTTACACTATTAATAGTGTTTCTGGAGCACTTTTCACACATCAAGAAGTAAGCTCCGTGATTGGACTTAATTGAATCTTCAGCCCAGGCCTGAGTGACACCCTCATTACATTTGTGAAGGGAAACACAGCTGGGTTTGTGTGCAGTTCTAATCTCAGCACCCGTTAGAGGGCCTGGCACATAGTAGATGCCTAATAAATATTTTTTGAAGGAAAAAATAAATAACCTTTACCAATGAAGAAACTGGCTTTAGAGAGATAAAGCAATTCACTCTTAGGTAAAAGAGCATTTCAGCCCTAGCTCTGTGGAGCTGCTGGTGAAACGGTCTTTGGCTCGCCCTTCCCTGTTGGTTGCTGGTGACAGACTGGACTTATTCTAAACTCCCGAGGATCACTGCTTCCTTTTTTACGGCTCCATCCCCACATGTTTCAGGATTTACTTCCAACTCAGTTTATCGTGGAAGATACTGCATCCCCGCTCTATGAATGACAGCAGGGCAATTGATCAGGAACCAAAGGTTATTTGACCCGCTCAGTCAAGCACTGAGATCTTCAAAAAGAGAAATGAATACCCCTCTCTTTTCCAGCTTCCTCTTTTGTTCTTTCTTAAGAATCCCAGGATCAATAATTCAAGGAAATCATCTCTTTTCCTTTGCTGGCTTTAGCCCTTCACAGATAACAGATTGTTTCCTCTGATTATTGATTTCAGGATTCTTCCAAAAAGATCGCGTGTCCACATGTGGCCAAGGGCGGGGGTGGGTAATATTTGACTATATTAAGGGCAGTTTCCTGTGCCCTTGGGAACACAAACACTCACACTGCTGTCCTCCCCATACATGCCTTACAAACATTAACTCCGTGTTAAAACGTTCACCAGTGAGATCAAAGATCCCTGGTTGTTTAATCACAGGAAAGCCCCCTCTCCCACCCAGTGAATGAAAGTCCAGCCTCCTATAAGCCTGTTACAAATGCTAGAGACAAAGTATAGGCGATGCTCTGCGGGGAACAGCCGTACCCTGCCCCTTTAGGGATGATTGAGATGAACTAATAGGTCTCTTTCATGTCTAATTTATAGGATCCTAATTATAGAGTCATTTTCATTCCTGTGGTTATTCTCATCTGCCAACATAAATGTGCTGTGCTTGCAACCTACCGTCTCTTCCTCCTCCCTAGCAACTTTCTCTTGGGCCTTTTCTCACACTCCAACATCAGCCCTCTCTGGGGTCTTCTTGTACACGGCAGAGCTCTCTAAAGTAATATCATACATTCAATCAAGAAGGAAGAACTCCAAGATAGATCTCTTTTCTTCTGATATGCCTATAAAATCTTACTACCGCTTTATACACGGACGACATGGTACAGACCTCAGTGCAAAGGAATGTTACTTTCTCTGTGGTATGTATGGCTCAGTTCATTGATGGAGACCAGATACATCACATCATATTCATGTTAAATGTCCATGCAAATTCTATTATTATTGCAGACAGGGTGGGATGTTTTCCGGAACTAAGATGTTGGCAGCCTTTGTCACCTGCAAAAATTCAGCAAACAGCAAAGCGGTTTGAGGACCAGGTCCATAAAGAACCATGCAGGACACGGAGTTCTCCTGCCTGTGCTTGGACGGGGCAAGTGTGCCGGGAAAGGATGGCAACGTTTTGATGCTTTAAAACGTGAGATAAACTCGGCTCTAGATATCATACTTTGAAGAGAACTTCTCAAGCCCGGACACTTGCTCTTTCCTTACCCCTAACGGAACAGACCAGATAGGAACTTGCTCCCAGGACAATATCCAGGAGGCTGCGTCCCTGGGAGAGTGTCTCTCCGTGTCCTTCAGGGCCTCGGGGGTGAAGAGATGGAGGCTGAGCAGGGTGACGGACATTCTTGCAATGGGCAGTGGGTTCTCCCTGCCAATGTTCCCTTTGTGACTTAGTGGAGTTTGAAACCTATTGTTAAGGTGACCGCATGGACTTTCCTTGCGTTGGCTTTTTTTTCAGCCCATGCTTTTGTGGTACTGTTGCCTTTATTCTCTCATCAAAGATACATCATTTTCCACTGGGTTTGATTTTCTCAAAGGTTTGGGTGTGATGGTGACGGTGGTGGCTGGAAGACATAAATATGCAGGCTTGAAAATCCATAGCCACCAAACTAGGTTAGTAACAGATGAAATTAACTCACCAGGCAATCCTGACATACACAATTTCCTGACTGGATAGTTTTAAAATACTTTCCTGAATAATGTACATTTTAACCCGTATGGGCTGTATGTCTAGATATAAAGTGCACCCTGACTTTCTAAACAGGGAAAGGAAACAAAACCGTCTAGCAAAATATTTTTAAGTGTTTTAAGCACGGCGTGGTTCCTTTGGCCCATTAAATCAGTCTGTCTCAGCAACAAAAGATGGAGTCAGCACGGAGCAGGGTTGGAATTATGCATGTCATTTATAATGAACCTCATTATACAAGGGAGCCTAATTCTATTATGAAGCGGAGCAGTTTACAATCTTATTGCTATTCATCTTTCAACAATGACAAAGGAAAAATTCCCCACCCCATGTCAGAGCTAATCTTTTTTTAATGCTCACAAATTCATACTGTTTGTATAATATATTTTCCTTAAAGAAAAATTTCCTGCCTTGTTCCCTCCACTTAGCAGTGGGCATCCCTCACCATACCCATGTGCAAGACGCTCACTTTCCCTTTCTTGAGAAAAGCTCAAGAAGGCTGTGCATCATTTAGCTGCTGAGAAGTAAAGGCACAATGGCCAAGTCCACAGCCTAACCTGGCATCAGACTGATAAACAGTAAGGTACATTCACTATTCCATATGAGCCTCTGATTCCATCAGGGGTGCTCATGTGCCCGTTCCCGAGGGGGTTATGGCTCAGTGGCTGTTATTCCGCCCATGCTCCATCCTGGCTGCGTGCTCAGCTCTAGGTTTAATAGGACTATTCACCATCACAACCTTTGTCTACACACTTTATTACTCAACAATAAATACAGAGGTGAGATTCTGTTTGATGTAGGCATGTTTTGAGGCATTTGGAGGCCATTATTTTTAAGTACCAACTCATAAATTCCAGAATCCTATTTTAAATGCTCGAGCATTTCATCCTGGTGAGGCGTGCACGTCTAACACCGCACCCTGGAGACAGCACGTGTCTACTTGGAATTGTCTGCCCAGGGTGTTTGTCTACATCATTTATTTATCTGCCCCAAGAAGAGAGTTATGTTAAGGGTTGTGAAGAAGTTGAAAAGAGATAGAAGAAGACACTTCTGTTCTAAAAGAGACATCCGTGTTTTGTGTTGCAAGAAGACAAAGGACCTAAGTAAAAATACAACACCAGAGCAGTTTTAAAGAGCCACAGTGAAGGGGTGATTAATGTTATGAAGGGCGAGCACAGACGTCTCTGCCTCTTCTCCCTCTGTTCTTCCTGACTCAGAGTCTGTGAGATGGGGGTTTCGATTCCAGCTCCATCACTTACTGACTTTGGGCAGGTAGGTAGTGTCTCTAAGCTTTATTTTCCTCAGTTGAGAAAGGAGGAGAACAGTTTCTGCTTCCTATGTTTGCTGCTCACATTTCATTTGCATGAGACATGTATATAAATCACAGTGTTTGGTGCCCAATAGCCACTCAACAAATGTTAGCTAACATTATTAGCTAACATTAATGTTACCTCTTTTTTTTCAACATATACCCATCTTAATGCAATAAATAAAAGCACCAAATTGAAAACTATGTTTTCTGTTAAGCAAACCAAAAAAGGAAAACAAGGTATTACAGAGGTGTCATCAGAATCATTGTGCAGCAGTAAGCAGAGAAAAATTAGAGACCGATTTGAAGGCCCTGAATCCACAGCCAAGACCTCCCTGACTACCTCCCCACTGACGAAATTGTAGGAGCAGTGGAGGATGTTGGCAGAGAAAAGGAACAAATACCAGCACATGCCACAACGAGAGTGAACCGTAAACACAACATGCTGAGTGAAAGAAGCCAGTTAGGAAAGGTCACACAGCGCGTGGTGCCAATTATGTGAAGCGTCTAGAAAGGCAAAGCCATGGATGGGGGTGAGCAGTTGCCAGGGGCTGTGGAGGGAGATGGGGAGGGTCCGGGAGACGTGGAGTTCACTGATGTGGTGTTGAAAATTAGGCAGTTGTGGTGGTTGCACGACTCTGTGAACATACTAGGGACCACAACTTTTGCACCTAAAAAGGATGGATTTGATGGCATGTGAATTATATCTCAATGAAGCTATTGTGGAAAATGTACATCAGAGAGAACACAAGTCACGTTCAGAATTCTGAGGCTCACATAGAGATTTTACCATGGCTGGGTAACTAATAAATTATTTAATGTTTTCTTTTGTGGGATATATTCAACTGAAATAAACATACACACCTTGTGTGTGTGCACACATACACACCCAACACACACATGCTTGTGTGCACACACACAAGGAGATGTGAGGCTGCAACAGTCCGGAGAACGCACAAGCTGTGCTAAGCTAAAGCCCACAGACACAGGGCTGGAGCTCTGAACTGAGTCTAAGAGTGTAAGAGCCCACCCTTCTCTCAGAAATGATCTTGCACCCACTTTTGCTGGCTAAGAGTGCCTGTGGAGCAAGACTTATAACTAAAGAAGACAACGATGGTGGCTTAGTGAACTATGAGACATGAAGTTCACATCATCAGTGCCAAGGAAGGCAGCAGCTGAGAGAAAAAGATGAGAGGCCTGTTAGCACCACTTCTGGGAAATGTGCTAAAAGCGCTAGCCAATGTAATAGGAAAGGAAAAGGAAATAAAAGGTAATATAAGACAGGAAAGAAAACAAAACTATCGTTGTTATCAGATGATATGAGTAAACCCTTAATAAATCCCAAAACCAGAGATGTTGGCATGGATGTGGAGAAAAGGGAACACTTCTACATTGCTAGTGGGAATGCAAACTAATACATCCGTTTTGGAAAGATGTTTGGAGAATACTCAGAGATCTAAAAGTAGACTTGCCATTTGACCCTATAATCCCTTTACTTGGTATATACCCAGATGACCAAAAATCACATTACAACAAAGATATCTGTACCAGATTGTTTATTGCAGCCCAATTCATAATTGCTAAGTCA
>CAUYRH010093884.1:0-16808 GCA_963574655.1 Perodicticus potto
TCATATAGTGATTAAAAGGCCATGAAGGCTATGTTAAATAGTTCAATGAAAATATTTCAGATTGTATATGAAGTCAGCACATTGTGCCCCATGATTGCACCAATGTACACAATTATGATTTAATAAAAATTAAAAAATAAAAATAAAAAAAAATAATGCAAACTGCAATGAAGTAAGTATTTACCAGGCTTACTCATTATCCAGCTAAGTCAATGATGGTAGCTAGCCAATGCTTTGCACCTCCAAAAGTATTTGTGTCAACAATTTCCATTCCATCCTCTGTTATCAACTATAATTTCAAGCATGACTAATGGTATTTGCAGTTATTTCTATAACATTGCTAACATGTTACTACTACAATTAGATAAATTTTTAGAAAAATATTAGATTTACAGCAAAAAGTCATGGGGTTAATTTTAGGTATACTAAGTTTAATATGTTATATTCAATCACGAAGGTGAAGTCAGTAGTTAGTAAATAGACCTGGAACTTATAGAGGAGGCGTAGTTGGATGAGAAAGATATATTTGGGTAAGATCTTTATTTGGGGGTAATTGAGTCCATTAAATCAAGTCAAATCACCTTAAGAAGAGAGAAGGACCAGTGACTACACCCAGAGAATCTAAAACACCTAATGATCACAAGAAAGTGAACTGGCTAAAGAGACAAAAATTAGGAGGTCAGGGTGATAGGAGAAGAATTAGGTGTTTTATGTTTCAAAAGCTAAGAATTTTACTCCTTATATGCCAAGTAAGATTAAAAATAAAAGCACTAAATTAATTCAGATTTTACTGAGGACCTGGCCTATACTCCAGTCACTTGACTAGGTGATGAGATCATATGATGATCCCAAACTGACAACATCTCTTTCAAGAAGCTTATAATTGGGGGACCACTCAGACCTTAACTCAATTGTTGTACTTTTGAACACACAGTTATGAACTGAGGAACATTCTCTGAAAGAGATAAGCCCAGTCTTATAATGAAGGAAGCTGCTCCAGGTGGTAGGATCAGGGAAGGCTTCCCTGCTAAATTAATTCTTGAGCTAAAATTTAAGGATGAAGAGTGGGCAAGTGAAGACAAAAGGTGGAGGAGAGAGCATTCCATGTAGGAGAAACTGTACAGTTAAAGACATTTGTGTCAAGATGTAATATGAGGATATATGAAAGATTTGAAAGACCAATATGGTAGAAGGGCAAAGAGAAAGGTGGAAAGTAGGGCAAGGTCAGTCCTCAAAGATAGTCCTGGGCTCGATCAGAGAGGTCTTCCTAGGCCACGTTAGGGCTTCTGATCTTTATTCTGAGAGCAGTGGGAGTCTTTATATGTTCTCAGGACAAGAAATTGAAGAACAGAGACTAGGCTTATAGGAGGCAACACACACACACACACACACACACACACACCCCCCACCACACACACAAGTGTAGTGAATAAATCAAGAGGAAGGAGTGTAAGAAAGAAGAGAGCAATGAACAGCCTCAAATGACAAAAACTAAAGCAGCAGTTGTAGAGGCTGTAAGTTGTGCAATTGAAGAGAACGTGGGGAATGCAGGGAAATATTATCAATTTTCGTCTAGGTTTTGAGTAAATACAAGTTATTAATATTTTTAGTTATTAAATCTATATGGAGTAATCAAACCAGATATTACTCTTCCCAAATAATCTACTATTTTAAAAGCATTAATCAGAAAATTGAAATGTATTGAAAATTCTACAATGGTTGCCAAGGGCAAGATTTTCATCTCATATGTATGATCAACAACTGAAGATTCTCCTTGAATCCTTCATCAGTCTCTTCTTAGTCTCTGTCTTTCCAAGATCTTTCTCTGATTTTCTTCTTTACCCTCACAAAGCACTAAACTTAACTACTTCTTATATCGTCCAGTTGAGCCCCAGCCTCTTGCCTCAAATAATATATTGGGACCCTGCAAATGAGAAGGTCCTTCCATTGATCCAGCCACTTTAGAAGACATTTTTTTGTGATTATCTTTTATTACTGATTATAATTTTAGGCCTCTTATTTCAGGAAAAAAAAAAAACAGAATGACCTTGAAAAAAACAGATTATATAAACTATATTTTCCTTCTCACTTATAATAAATACACATTCAGTTTGTATAATGTAGCTGTTTTTTAATAGCCAGAAACATTCCCCTTCTACCTACTTGATCTGATACATTGTTCTGTTTCTCTGCTGTAGATTCATTTCCAAAATAAGACTAAGTGCTCTATAATTTCTGGCTCGAATAAATCCCACAAACATCTCTAATCATCAAACACAATTTAATTCCACAAACATTTATGTAGTCCTACTGTGTAGAAGAATTGAGTCAGTAATGGGAATACAAAATGTTTAAAAGCATGACTCCTGCCCTGGAGGAAGTTGGACCTAACGAAACATTGGAAAAATAAACAGATAAATTATAGTCCAGTGTGGTAAATGCCATGTCCTTGTGTCAAAGCTTTTATCAGCCTTTTATCCTATGTAGGTTGAATTTATGGATGGGCTTTGTATGACAAAACTCTGATTTCGCAGGACTTGAGATTTTACTGAAGGATTACTGGTCCAGTGGGTTTTATGTTCGAGGAGGAAAATCATTATTAATTACTCAGACTGACTTGATTTTCCCTGAATTTGGGCTTTATGGGGTTATAAACACACACACAACAAAGCTGAAACAATGACATTTGACCAATAGTGGAATCCTGGGTAAAAGTAGAATTTTTTTTTTTTAAAGAGAAAGCAATTTCACTATTATAAGATAAGATATTTCATGCAAAGTATTAACTCTGCCCCCCAAAAGTAGAATATTTTTATAATGTTCAGAGATATTGACTGCCAATCACTCTTTAGGTATAAGAAAAGAGGGCATTGGAAAAGACAGCCATCTATTCCTATAGAACTTGTATTAGCTTGCATTCCAATGAGAGAGATACAATAGTAAACAAATAAGTTTAAATAATGATAAGAGCTATGTGGGAAACCAGAGTTGTGATGAGACGTGCTGCAGGCAGAAGCAGGTCTTCTTGCTGAGTATGTGGTGAGACCTGAGTGACCAGAGGACCATGAACATGGAAGTGAGGCCCAGTCCAGGAAGGAGGAACAACAAGCATAAAGACTCCATGTCAGAAACAGTTCGATGTGGGAACAAAATGAGGGCTGCACACATCTGAAATGTTGGAAATGAAGCAGGGAGTGGGACAGGTATGGGATTGAGAGGGAGGGAGAAACTAGATCAGGTAGGGACTCTGAGGCAGGAGAGTTTCCTGGGCCTTGGCCTTGTGGATGCCTGCAGGTCCAGCAGGAAGCAATTGGAGGATTTTGGCCAGGAAAGAGAGAAGGCAGGCTGCATCTGCTATAAAAGATGACACAGGCTGTTGTGAGGTTAGTGGGTGGTAGGGTGCAAGTGTGGAGACAGGAGCAGGGATGTGCTGGTAGGGTTTAAAATTTTTCTCTCTGAAGGGGAGAAAAAGCCCTGATTTGGTTACTGATTTCTAAGGTGTAAAATCTTCTAATCATGGCCGATTTCAAGCTACCAACATGACATATAGCGACTTGAAAATACGACATAGAGTAGTAAAATTTAATCATTTGCTCTCATGAGTTGGTACAGGCTGATTAGAGCACACTGCTGATTAGGAAGCTAATGCAACACCTTACCTTGGTCCAGCCAAGACATTTTGGGAGTCAAATTAGGGTGGTCATACTAGAAATGGAAGGGGGTAGACAGATCCAGAACATTCTGAAAAGCTAAATTAGAACATCACCGTCCTAGGGTTCATAGAGCTTTTTTCATTTCTTTACGGAATCTAGTCTTCTCCTCTAAGCTCAAAAGAGCCCAGGCCACCACATTTTTTTGGCAGAGTTAATTGTTGGACCAATTAGATGATTGTCAAGATTTTCTTCTGCTTTGCTTGTGAGACCTTCTATAGTGACTACTATAATTACTTTTTCCTCTTTAAGTATAAGTCTCTTCTTCTTCTTCTTCTTTTTTTTTTTTTAAAGAAATTTAAAGCCTAACACTTTAAAATTAACTTGTATTGTTCCTTTTTTAGCTATTTTCCTGGGAATAAGAATTCAAATATAGCTCTCAAGTTCTAATAGGTCATGTCTTAACCATGGGGGAATGAATAGCGTTCTGTTATTTATTTATTTTTTTAAAGTCCATCTCCTATTAGTCTACTCATATGTCTGAAATCATTAGTAACATTTAAAGTTTCTTCTCCTCTTTGTAGATCATTTCATCCTATAGATTTCCTCTGTTCTCTGCTTGAGTCTAGAGTTTTAGTTAGTTCATGTTGCAGGCAGAGAGAACAACCCCAGATCCACTTCAGCTTTGTAAGAGATAAGAAACTCAGGTCAATACACAGATGTGCTAAGACTTTACCTCTACAACCCTTTATTTCTATTCCGAGTTTCCTTCATTGCATTCTCAGGATGAAGCCTAATGCCTCATACAGAATAGCTGCCCTATAAATATTTGTTAAACGAATGAGTGCTAAGAATAGCCAAACCTGAAGTCTGAATAATCAAAACTGATCTAAATAAGGTATCTATAATTTTCCTTGTACTTATAATAAACAAAATATTATAGTGGTAGAAGGAAATTTAGAACAATGTGTCTTTCTCTAAAATGTCACAGGAGAAATAAGTGACCTCAACATCTTACCTAGATCTAATATAGGTATTTATCTGGAAGCAATTCTGAATTTATTTGCTTGCCTTTTCTTTGGCCTGGCAATACTAAATGATTACTGAGAACCTGATTATTTTAAAAGATGTCTTTTTGCTTCCTCTTCTGCACCGTATAATTTTTTTTATATATAAATAATAGTAACATCAACAGGGAACAAACTACAATGCTCTAAAGATGTTTGTTGTGATACAGATAATGTGTTTGCATTTATTAAAACACAGCCACAATCTTTAATAGACTTTATAATAACAGTACTTACATAACTAAATACAGCAGGAACTTCATTAAACGGCGTGACAGGGGATCGGAGCTGAAAGTCTGCATTCGCCATTTCCCTAATCAGGAATTAGTGAAACTCCAGTTACAAGATTATAGAGTATTAGGTGCTAATTCTAACAAGTTTACATGACTAAAGACATTGCCCTTTTTGTTTTTTTCTTTCCTCTGGGATTTGGAAAAGAAGGAGCAAAAAGGAGTGGAGGAAGAAAAGGTGTAAGACTTGGCATCTTACTTTCTTTTTCCTTTGTATCTTGAATGAGAATTTTATTTTTGTGACTATTTATAATTAAGACATAATAGATGTGAATTTCAGACTTTATAAATAGGTTGCAAGAAGTCTCTCTCTTCCCATTTTTTTTTCCACAAATAAATTAATTTCTCTTTTCAAGTCTCATTTTACCAGGTCCAGACACTTAAGCTCTGTCAATTCAAGGCTTTCTTGCCAATTTCACAGAACTGTATCTATGCATGAGGAGCAGGCTCAGCTGGACCAGGCCATTGAGCACTGGCGGCAGAGCTTCTGTTCCTTGGAGCATCTGTGACAGGCTTCCTGTGAGAGTCCCTCAGCCCTCTAGTCCTCATTCATGGGTCTATGTAGGTTGCCACTGGTTGTCTCTTGTGTCCACTTCCATGCATTGTACCCTTGCCCTTGGAGCTTACATGCTTACGTGGGAAATAAGAAAATTTAAATAATAACACAAATAACTGGAAAATTCACAGGTGTGATTATTACTATGAAAATAAAGTACAAGGGGCTATGAAAAAATAAAACATCAAAGTCTAGAGGTGTGTAAAAAAGAAAGAACTGCTTTCTTGAGAAAATAAACATAAAACTGGGGTGTGAGGATGAATTGTAATTTAAAATATTAATTATATGGAGAAGAAAGTTATGAAGAGGGGGAAGAGAATACTCATAGTACTGAAAAGAAGGCCAACTTCAAAGAAGCTCAGTGTGGCTTGAGCATAAGAGTAAGGCTAGGAAGTCAGAGGGAGGATTTTCAATAGGCCTTGTAGACCATGGCAAGAAATTTGGTTTTTATCCTAAAATAAATGAAAGCTGAATTTCTTTAACCAGATGGTGTATGTGGGCCTGTGACACGTGATGAGACTTATTTTGAAACACTCTCTCTGACTGAGGTGTGGAGAACAGATTGGAGGAGATAAAACATATATCTGAAGGAACAGGAATGGTGGTAACACAAACCAGGACCACGTGAGCTGGTGGAAATAAAGAGGCAGCAGATACTGCCAAAGCCATTTGATGACTGGGTGATGTAAGATGTTTTTGAGGGTTGACGGGGAGTGTCAGGTCCAAAAGGATTCTCAATTCACTGGCTCCTAGAACAAGACAGATGGAGCGTCCTGTTACCCTACAGGATCAAGTTTAAGAAGTGATACCTTATACTTGGGTCTGACTACATTGGTGTTGAGTTAACACTGAGATGTCCAAGCACAAATGTTAAAAAGGCAGATGGTGGGTGGGGTCTTGGTGTGTGCCACACCTTTTGGGGGCAAAACACGATTGTAAGAGACTTTACCCACCAAATGCAACCAGCATAACATGGTTTCTTGTACCCTCAATGAATCCCCAACAATAAAAAAAAAATTAATTAAAAAAAAAAAGGCAGATGGTTACGAGGAGGAGTTTGAACTCTCGAGAAGAGCTTTCTGGCACCTGTAATTCACAGCCAGTAATTAATGGAGCTATGGTAAGTATGACTGTCTATGATTCAATAAAACTTTTGCCATGGATAGATACAGATATTTCTGTACTGTGTTTGTAGAGATCAAAATCAAGTGAACAATGGAGAGATCTTAATAAAGAAAAATGCTGTGGGGATATAACTGGAAAATATTTAACCTCAGTGTTCTAATAAATTGAATCGCCAATTTTTTAATGCCTTTTTATTCTGATGGATACAGCGTGCAGTCAATTTAATTTTGAGGGTCAGAAGTTCTACCAGTGATTGATTGTGTGAACAAATATGAAAATCTCCAGGTAAAATACATAACCCATTTTAAGAAGCACCTGCAATTTAAAAACATGATCACAGTTTCATGAGAACGTTATCACTGGACTTCACAACTTTATGGTAGATTGTAAACTCCTCAAGGACAAAATATCTGATGTACTTTTCCTCTCTCTGATGCCTGGGATGGCACCTAAGTTAACTCATGGACACAATCTGTGTTGATAATTCCTGGCATTCCTGCACGCAGCAGCACTGCACACGTGTGTGTAATTTATGTTATGCTCATCCATAACAACATATAAAGTTTTTCTCTCACTGGGTGAGTTTTCCCTCTCCACAGTGGAATTTCAACAGAGCAAGAACTAGAACTTTCTGTCCTACCAATACCTGTTGCCAGGCAACAAGGATCTACCAGTTCTCTTCTGGTAGTTTTCAGCAGCTAACCCCTCAAATGCTCAAACCAAACAAGAAAGAAACACTTTAGGAAAGCATCTAAACCCCATTTTATCTTAGGGACCATAAAGTTTGACACCTAGAAGAAATATTTAACTTATATAAGATTTTCAGTCACATATGGAACTTTCCACCAAATAAAATGAGTCGTTATTGTCCAATTCTTGAGTTCATTGATAATGAAATATTAAAGAAAGAGAAAGAATATTTTCATATATCTAAAAATAGAAGCATAATAAAATGTACTTTTTGGTTCATGGTTATAATTGTTGAAGAAGTTGCGAGTCATTATCTTTTTTTTGGTTAAAATCTGATTTTGTGCTTTAGTTATTATCAGTTATTTTAGACCAAAGAAATATTTTACATATAATAAAATATATATTTAAATATCCTAAATAGCATTCACCAACAATAGCACTCCCTGAATTTCTGCTTATTAACAAAATAGAGCAAGAGGGATCGGATTTACCCTACACCTGAAAACATTTTTTAAAAAACTAGACAAAACAAATGAAACAATTATTTCCAAGACACTGAATGTCAGACAATGATGGAAAATGATTATTGAGAGACAGGAAACAAATTATGGAATGAAGCTAAGAAGTATTTAGAAAGTAAATGAATAAACAAGTTGTAAAACATCCATAAATTAAAACAAATAGGAGTGAACCATTGATGTAGAAAATATAGGGAAATTTTAAAATAATTATGCAAAATAAAACAAGCCAGACAAAAAAGAGTACACTCTATGATTATATCCATATAAATTTCTAGAAAACATGTGTTCATCTATAGTAACATCAATCACTGGTCTCTAAAACAAAGAGTAGGGGACAGGAAATGGCAGACAGCAAGGTGGCATTTGGGGGCTGGTGTGAAGGACATCTTTATTATCTTGATTACGTTGATGGGTTTGTGGATGTATATATGCATCAAATTATCAATCTGTACATTTTGAATATTTGCAGCTTATCAGATGTCAATTACAGCTCTAATAGACCTGTAAAAATAATGAGAAGAAGCAGTCATAGTACGGGCATAAAATAACATGTGGCCTGTTTCCACATACGTCCTGAGAGAGGGGACGCTGTGCAAGACTTCTGATGATAAAAGTCTCACCTTTCCTCTGTGGCGAAAATGGGGCTCCTGGGGAAACAAGTTGTCAGTTGAAATAGGTTGGCCTGTGAATCCTACATTCCATCCCTGAAAGCTTCATTTCTGAACAGAAAGTCTTCTAGCTTTCCTCTAATTATTTTCCCTGAGCTTAGCATTTCTCCATTTGTAATGGTGTACTTTCATCTGAAGATGTGGTTACCCTGTTCATTAAAACCATAAATATGGACATAACCTTGATAGGATCAATCTTTAAAATCCACTGATATAAAACTCAATCGTGAGCTGAGTCGGTAGATGTTTGTCTCCATTGAAATGGTGGCAAATATCAGCAACTGTGAAGATAGGAAGTAATTTCTAGAGTTTAAGGCCCACTACTAGGCTGTTCCGGAAAGGAGATTCTGAGCTTGATTGAGTCATTTCTATATACCCAGTGCCTATGCCGCTCCTGCCACAGGGTAAATGCTCAGTAAATACTTTTTGACTAATTGAATGAATGAATGAATGAGTGAGTGATTAGAATATGGCTCAAAAGTAAATATTGCAGAGCCTGGAGTTAAAATGTCCTTTTTATTTATAAGAAAAACAACAGCAACAGCAGCAGCAACAACAAAACAACCAAAGAACAAAACACCTTCTATTCTAAGCCCCGGTAAAAGGATTTTGCTTAAGATAAAGTAATTTGTTTTTCCAAGGATGAAAAGATGTCTCAGAGGCACATCCAACTCTCTTCTCTACCTGCTCTTTGGGACTGCTTAGCAATCCAGTGGATGCATAAATGCCTTTCAATCTTCAGTAACAAAATTCCCACAGGGTGAGAAAGTGGAAAATGGAAAGCGAAAAAGGTGCACCTTCTGAAGTTTCATTAGTGCGCAATTATGAATGAAAATACCAAAGTCATCCCCTAAAATATTAGTTTCAATCAGGAGCAAAGTTAAATGACCTAATATCAAGAACCTCTGGTTGCTTTCAAGTTTCTGAAGATGGTTTGCATAGATAATTGACACAAAATCTGAACATTTATTTTGACTCACGTCCTGTATCTTATATTTTATTTGGAGAAATTTTAACCTCTGAAGGTTGTTCTGATCTGTCCTGTCAGATTAAGAATTGGCAGTGACTGAGACGTGAATTCTGCTTTGTCAATTACATCTCCCAAGACAAAACTAAGATTACTGTTGCAAATATGCGATGATTTGATTAGTGTGACGAGTGAACTGCCAAATTTATTTATGAACTTATAGTAACATTTAACATTTTTCTTAACAAGAAATAAACAGGATGAATTTGGAAAGAAAATAAAGTAGTAGCTTATGCTATTCCAACTATTTGGCCATTTTTCTTAGTCCTTGGACAATCAGAGGTGAAGATCATTATTTGCGTAACTGAAGAAAAGTTTACAGCATTGAAGAAGGAGAGGAAATAAAAGAGGTAAAGGGAGTCAGTGCCTCCCAGCTATGTCAACAAGAGTACAAGTAATATCAGTCACATACGAGGCAAGAATTAGAGTTATGGCTAATGAAATAAAAAGCATTTGCCCATCTCTTGGGAGAGTGCTAACATTTTAAAAGCAAAGATCCCATCCTCAGCATTTCAAACAAACATAAAATGGTTATCATTAAACACACACATTTAAAATATTCTTTTCCTACCAGTGATCTTAACAAGGAATGTGCTTTTTACAATGATTAGCGTGTTAGGTCCAACACTGAGCAAAACTTTCATTACAATAAAAAGCCTAGGAAGGGGCACCCTGGATGTCATTTGACCTATTTTCTCATCATTTTGTAAAAGAGAAGACTAAATCCTGAAAAAACAGTAGTACATGCATTTAGTTAATATCAAAGACAGAACTTGAATCCAAGGCTGACTTTCAAGACCATGATTTTTCAGTTTCCCACACTTTGATGACAGACCCAGAATAATCCAGCCAGCTCAAGGTAACACGCAGCGGGAAGCCATGATGGAGAGCTGTTTTGATTAGAAATACTGATTGCTGCTCCAGTTTGAATTGTGAATTAACCCACATGCATTTCTCATAGGTACAAGCTAATCAGAACAAATTGTCAATACCACAATCTCAGGTGACAGGGAGAAACTCAGCTGTGGCTCAGGGGGCTACTTTCCCTGACATCAGAAATTATCTCTTTGTTGAAAATCAGCCGCATGGGCTTTTCGCCAGTTTTATGAAACAGCACAGAGGAAATTCTTTCACTTGAAGCACAGTTCCATGAGTAAAGGGAGAAGAAGAATGCTTTTGTAAATGAAGAACGGACAGTGGGATTCTGGGGTCTCTAGGACAATAGTCAGATGCCATTCATTCAGGGTCAGAGCAGCTGGATTCTTAGGAGACAGTGATATATGTATCAATTCTTTCCTGCATTAAGCACGCTCCACAATTGTTTCCCCTTCATAGGATACTGTAGGGAGTGATCTACCACCTGCTCTCAGACAGACTCACAAAACCCCAGCTGGTTCCAATAATGGTATGTTGGCCCCTAAGGACCCAAGAACTTGTTAGGGGCACCATTTCTTACACATCACGAGATCCCCTATCTCCAGTCTTGCCCCATATTACAATCCAAACTACTTTCCACATTGCTCCAGAGTAGACCTTCTATTGGAAAAAAGAAAGATGATTATATCCTTTAAGCTGTTTATCAACACTTCAGTAACATCCTTTGGCTGTTTACCAACACTCTAATTATTCCTTGTTAATCCAGGATAACATGAAGACACTCAGTAATCATTTGATAACTTTCCCAGCTCTTACCTCTCCACCACACTCTACACATTCGGCGTTCGCTTTGTCTTGAAGCCAGGCCTTTGCAAATCCTAGCCCTGTATTCTAAACTGTACCTTCCCTATCCTCAATCTCTACAAAAATAAGTGCCTTCCTAAAATATTGGCTAAAGTATTTCTTTCTATCTGAAGCTTTCTCATTCTCTTCTGGGCTGGCTTATTATTATTATTATTATTATTATTATTATTATCATTATTATTATTATTTCATTAGTTCCTATAGGTTAGGTTCCGTGCCAAAGCTACACAAACTTACATGGGCCGCTCAAAAGTTTAGTAGCTTGGGTTACATTTGTTAACAGATTTGGTATGATTTGAATTTGAACATCCAAAAAAAGAGAGTACCCAGGTCCTAAGAAAAATTGTGCTTGACAAAGCTAAGGCTACGTAGAGCTGTTCTTCATCTTCCTAAAACCATTTGGGTCTATCTTTATGAGAGGAGCTCTTATCACATCTTGCTGCTGTTCTAGACTTTTACATGCACAGTTCTCTCTGAACTGCACTGTTACATTTTTATTAAGAGAGACTGTATTTCTAGTTCCTGCCTCATTATAGATTTTCACTAATTTTTGGTAACTTGTGCTGAGTTTCAATATAACATTTGGTGTCTGAGCACAGAAGGGCTGCACACCATCGTCATGAAGAAGAACTGGACCGGCCAAGAGTGAGGAGCAGCTTGCCCGTCTTCAGTCCTCCAGCCCCTCAGCAGGAGCATGTGGTGGCAGTGGCAGGCAGAGGGCAGAGAGAGATTCTAGAGGCATCTGTCTTCCTGTGGTTTTTTAGAGGTCAAGTTCTCACAGGAGATCAGGCATGTGGGGTAGTGTTGTGTCAGTGGAAGAAAAGGTAGGTCATGCACAGGTTCTTAGTTTCGTATCAGCAGATGCTTATGCTCAAGATGACCTGTCCATGTCCTGGAAAACTACTGCCTTTTATCTGAACATCACACTACGTATTTTACAAAGAGGACAATACACATATGTGATACTACATATCTGAAACACTGATCTGTTGGCGGGGTGTTGTTCCTGTGTGAAATGTTCACCTCGAGTTATTAAAAGGTTATTCAACTCTCCTATAACATACTCTACCAGTAGTAAGTAGGCATTTGGTCCTAAGTGATTTCTAAGCCAAGCAGGTTAATAGGAACGAGACTCGTACATTATTCACAGAATAATCTCTCCATCATTTCTGGACAGAATTTCACCACTAAGTACACTGTCTCCTATTCAAGTTTGTGAGAAGACAATTTGACATGTATACTACTTTTCCTTTTTAAGGGATTCTTTATAGCTTGTCAGCTAAGATAAAAATGTGACAGGCTGTGACCTTTTTTTGATGTGTAGACATTGCTGCTATGTGAACACATAAATTGGGAAAGTTCTTGCAGTAAGCTTTCTTTTTAATTCCTTTTCTTTTTATTTGTGTACACACCTTCCCAAATAATGTTGAAAATGAGAGGAAGAGGGAAAAATGTATAAAAATGCTTTAAATAGATAATATTATTTGATAATCCATTTTACCCTAGTTCTGTTTCTTTGTGAAGTGAAGCTAAAAAGCTTCACTTTTTAATAATAGATCACTTTTAGCGAGAGTAACAATTTTATACATTACTCACCTTGCTTTAAATTGAGTTAGCTTTCTCACAAAACTATGCATTCAAATCAGTAAAATGAAAGAGTAAGTTTTTTAACCTTTTTCTTATCAAATTTCAAATGTGCCTTTTTGGAATTAAGAATATGATTCTTTGGGAGATTATCCAGTAAACAAAAAATCCTACATAAAATGTACACTTAGGTGTTTGTATTCCCAAATAAGTTCTCACTCTCAGGTAAGAACAGGAATATTAACCAAAAGATTCCATTTCATATGTCTGTAACTTAGTAATTTGTCCATGAGAGCAATGTAAAGCCAAATGATTGGTTACAAATCCATCATAAAATTTCAGTTAACCTACAATTCATTTTAACAAACATTATATAATGAATTTAACCCAATTACATTAAGAACACAGGAACCCTTCCCTCTTGGCTCCTGTTGTCTGACATTGTCTTCCCCACATGTCCAGTTATGCACTGCTGTTTATCCACAAATATAGTAAAAAGACTTCTTGCATGAATCCTATATCTACATTCTTAAATTTTTCTCGATATTTTTAGCCAGCTGTTCCCTAAAACAACTGAAATGTATATTGAAAATCTGGTCAACTCTCTCTCACACATGTCCTACACACTGGGTCTTATATACTCTTCCTCTATAGAAGCTCTCAAATCCATCTTCTTTTTCCCATTTCCACTTCTACTCATTAAATTCAGATTATATGTTGGCCACTTTAATAGTCTTCTAACTGATATCCCAGCCTATAGGCCTGCCTCACTGCCATCTGCCTCCCACACCACTAACGGAAATCATGGCTTTCAAACTTGAGCATATAGCTTGAAAGAATAGAATATGTCTTTTTGGGTATGATAACTTTTCTCTAAAATAAACAATGATTTTAAGTGATTTGCAGCTTGACATTCACTTTAAAGTCTCTAAAGGACTCCAACCACGGTTTACAAATAATTTATCTTAAGACAAAGAAAGTCACTTGATCTTTTTATTTTATTACTTCACCAAGAGATATGTAGAATGAACAAAAACGTACACCATGAACAAAATCACTCGCTAGCCTTTCTCTTTAAAAATGCCTACTTATGCATGATGGTTCTAAATGGAAATCATAATTTCTTTTTGGCACTCAGAGTTTGATAAGATTTTATACCTTGCAGCATAAAGAACAAGGATTCTAGTTCTTTTCAAGCTAAGTTAAAATCTAGACCAGTGTTTCTTGAGATGTGGAAGATTATGTGACTTGTCAGATTACTAATGAATCACAAACTAGGAGTAGCATCTGAGATTTTTAAAAGTTATCCAAGGGATTCTTATGAACTGTAAAAACTGAAGATCACGAATATAGCTTGATGTTTGCACGTACTGCTATGCTATAATATAACCTTTATTATGTTTCAAAAATATGCATTCCCCACGAAAGCATCTTCAGCAATTTGCCATTTGGATAACAAATATTTATCCTTAAGTATCTGTATAAAATCTCTTTTGAAGCTAGCTGTGCTTATTCCACATTTATTGTTCTAAAGGACACAGCAGAAACAGACAATAGCACTTCCAAAAAAAAAGAAATCAGTAGGGCGGCACCTGTGGCTCAAGGAGTGGGGCACTGGCCCCATGTACCAGGGGTGGCAGGTTTAAGCCCTTCTCCAGCTAAAACTGCAAAAAAAAAGAGAAAAGAAATCATTAAAAAATAATATGCATTAATATGTTTCCAACTGAAAGATAAAAATCAATGTGGAAATGTGTAGTACTGATTAAATTCAAGATAATGAGATAGGAATAGGGTCAGTTATTGGAGGCTCCAAGAAAGATGGTGGATGGTAGAGTTCAATTATAATTTAAAGGATGCGTAAGAGAGCTTGAAGATAAAACATGTCTGATATCTGAAAGGAGAAACTTAGATAAGTGAGTGACAACAGGTAAGCAAAGGTATAACAGTGAGCTAAGGAGACCTTCTTGGAAATCTTCATCATGGACCTGGCCATATTTTACTTTTCCTTTGGGAAATAACACAGAATCAACATTACCTATTGTTGTTCATAAGCAAGTTATTGTTCAAATCTGTGTGCCCCTTTCTGAGACCGTTCAGATCTGCCACAAAGATTAGAGCATACTAACTCTGGCAATTAACTTGTTCATGCCAAAAATGGAAAGTGGTTAAAAATCAAAGTGTGTGATGCACCATATTAACTAATAAAGAAACTAATAAAGAAAAGAAAAATTGTATGATTATGTCAATAGATGCAACTGCCCTACAACTACATTGTATAAAACACAATATGCATTTCTTACCAAAAACATCCAGCAAAATATAAAAGAGAATTTTCTCAAATACAACAGCATTTATGAAAAACCACAACGGGGAGGGGGGAGGTTGGGGTGGAGGGAGGGTAATTGGTGGGGCCACACCTACGGTGCATCTTAGAAGGGTACAGGCGACCCTTACTAAATTCAGAATACAAATGTCTTCATATAATAACTGAGAAAATGCCAGGAAGGCTATGTTAATCGGTTTGATGAAAATAGTTAAGATTGTATATGAAACCAACACATTGTACCCCTTGATTGTACTATTGTACACAGCTATGATTTAATAAAAAAAAAAAAAAATTTACATTTCTAATCATATGAGGAAATCATTCAGCTTTGGTCATCAAGGATAGTTTTACTTGTGGTTTTTCTTTTTTTTATTGTCTTTATTATTAAATCATAACTGTGTACAATAGTGCAATCAAGGGGTACGATGTGCTGGTTTCATATACAATCTGAAATGTTTTCATCAAACTGTTTAACATAGCCTTCGTGGCACTTTCTTAGTTATTGTATGAAGACATTTGTATTCTGCATTTAGTAAGTTTCGCCTGTAAGAAACATAAGATTTATGTCTACTCTTACCACTGTTATTCAACAGTGTGGTATTTATGTGGAAATAGACAAATATCTCAATGGAACAGGGATGGAAGCGCAGAAATAGACCTGCACATACATGGATAAATGATCTTCTGAAAAGGTAAAAAGGAATTTCATTAGAGGAAGGACTGTCATTCAAGAAATGGTGCCAGAACAATTGAATATTAAACAAATTGCAATTTATACCTTGCATGGTACACAATTTCCCTGAAAGAGTCATAGAATGAAATGTAAATACAAAACTCTAAAACTTCTAGAAGAAAGCACAAAGGAAAACATTTGTGGTCACTAATGAATTAGGCAAAGATTTCTCTGAGTAACAGCGAAGATAGGACCCCTAAAAAATGATAGAGGCTATAAAAGTGTGATCCTCAAGGAAAGTGAGGGAGGAAAGAGAACCTCGCTGACTCGGTTAAAGGAATGAAGAGACACGCATGCAATGGACAAGAAAAAAGTTTCACACATCATATATCTCATAAGAGCCTTCTGCCCAGAATATATAAAGAACATTCACATTTAATCAAATGTTATAAAAAACAATTCATCTTAAAAAGAGGCAAACATTTAGTTAGCTACACTACCAAAGAAGGTATACAGATGGAAAAAAGCACACAGAATGATGCCTAACATCACAGTCATTAAGGAAGTACAAATTAGAACCCCATGAGATACCATTACAAACTATTGGAATGGCTACAATTAGAACGCCTGAGACGAGAATGCCTCAGAGTAGCCAATTTTGGTGAAAACGTGGAGAAACTGCTACAATTATACACAGCTGGTGTAAATGAAAAGTGGTCTCACCTCTTCGGAAAATAGGTTCACAATGTGTAAGGAAGTTAAACATATACTTATTATTTTGTCTAGCTATTTTACTCTGATATTTAACTAAGAGAAATGAAAGCATATCTCCACACAGAGACTTGTACACAAATGTTTCTAGCAGCTTTATTGGTAATAGTCCCAAAGTGG
>CAUYRH010093885.1:0-16832 GCA_963574655.1 Perodicticus potto
CATCACAGCTCACAGCAACCTCCAATTCCTGGGCTCAAGCGAGTCTCTTGCCTCCGCCTCCCAAGTAGCTGGGACTACAGGCACCTGCCACAACGCCCGGCCATTTTTTGGTTGCAGCCGTCGTTGTTGTTTGGCGGGCCCGGGCTGGATTCTAACCCCGCAGCTCAGGTGTACGTGACTGGTGCCTTAGCCCATTGAGCCACAGGTGCCGAGCCTCTTTTTTAAAATTATTATGAGTACATAGTAGTTGTGTATCTGTATAGTGTACAGGTGTGTTTGGCTACAGGGATACAATTTGAATTAATCAAATCAGGGTAATTGGGACATCTGTTACTTCAGCCGTTTATCATTTCTTTGTGTTAGGAACATTCCACTTCCACTCTCTTAGTTATTTGAAAGTAAACTCTAGCTCGTTGTTGATTATAGACACTCTGCTGTGCTCTCACATACAGTATGAGATGAGGATTGTGGTTGTTGATTATAGACACTCTGCTGTGCTCTCACATACAGTATGAGATGAGGATTGTGCCCCTCTCCTTGATGTTGACTGACAAAGAGGAGCAACCGCAGAGCTTTGGACCTTCACAGATTTTCTCCTACCTCGTCATGTGCCAGCAGACGTGGCCTGTTGGTAGCTTCCTTTATTTGCCCCTCTTGTCATTTGTCCTCAATCCTTTTGCCTCCCTCTGGTGTCAAAAGTGGTCCAAGGAGGCCCCCAGTGCTGCTTTCTCAGCTCCAAACAAGAGGTCTCGTGTTTGCCCCTCTTTGTGCGCCTCCTGTTTTGGAGGTAATTGTAGCCAGCTGTTGCCACTTGAAATCTGTTGTGGGCACACCCTGTCCACCTTCTCCCCGGTCTGATTTTCACCACCTTTGCAGCCCTTCTTCAAATATGTATTACTTAGGGCATGGGGTGTTTCCTAGTTTTGTTTCATAAAGAATTTGTTTTCTCACTTCAGTTGTTGCTTTCGACTGATCAGCAAAAGAGGTGAGCAGAGATACCTTTACTTCACTATTTTGCCACTTTCAATTTTTGGTTTGTTGTTGGTTTTTGTGTTTTCCCCTGGCACACAGGCTTTGAGATTATTTGCAAACCAAAACCCTACCAATTTTTCATTCATGATTACTTATTTTAAAGTTATTCTTGGTCCTTTAATTCCACGAGTATTCACATGCTTCCTTTTCATTTTTTAAGAGACGGTCTTGCCGTGGTGTCCAGGCTGAAATGCAGTAGCATGATGGTAGCTCACTGTAACCTCCAATGCTTAGGCTCAGCAGTTCTCTTGCCTCAGCCTTCCAAGGTGCTGGGACTACAGGTAGGTACCACCATGTGCTTAGCTAATTTTCAATTTTTTTATAGAGATGGTATCTTGCTATGTTGCCCAGGCTGGTCTCAAACTCTTGGCCTCAAGCTATCCTCCTACCTCAGACTTCCAAATTGCTGGGATTATAGGTATGAGCCATTGAATCCAGCATTTTTCTTTTTTCTTTTTTTTCCATTTAGAAAATATTTAATTCTCTCATCCTCCTACTAAAGTTTTGTGGGATTTTTTCCTGAGATTTAACTTAAATATCTAATTTACTTCTTTTTATGAATGGCTGATTTGCTCTCCCCCTCCCATTTCTTTATATCTGTCCCTCCTCACAGTGTATCATGCTGTGGAATGTATTAAATGGTAATGTAGACTTCCTGTAACTCGATGTACCATTGAGCTAATTCCATCTAATTCTATCTAAGCATCTGTCATTCTGTTTCGGCTTCAAATCTATATTGTTTTCACTTTTATATCTTGAATGTATGTTTTAATGTATGAAAGAATAAGTTCAACTCATGTCTTACATATTTTTCCAGAACTTTTCTTAGCTAATCCAGTTATATTTGCAGTATTTTGTGAAATTGGTTAATCTATATTTTTATACCATGGATGTCCCTTTCAGAAACATGAAATTCATTTTTAAAATGTCAATATATCTGTAAATTTTCTGGTTTTCTTTATAATTCCTGTTACTGCAAATGTGATTTCCACTTTTATTCCATATATATTTTCTCAATAGTTATTACAGCTATAGAAAAAATTTAGTATCAAGATAAAGTTGACTTTGTGAAATTAATTGGAAAATGGCTCTGGCCCCATATACTGAAGGTGGTGGGTTCAAACCCAACTCTGGCCAAACTGCAACAAAAAAAATAGCCAAGCGTTGTGATGGGTGCCTGTAGTCCCAGCTACTCGGGATGCTGAGGCAAGAAGATTGCCTAAGTCCTAGAGCTGGAGATCGCTGTGAACTGTCACGCCATGGCACTCTACCAAGGGCGACAAAGTGAGACTCTGTCTCTAAAAAAAAAAATTAGATAAATAAAAGTAAAATTAATCTAAAAGGTTTAAACATAAACATTTTTTGTTTCTTGAATATGTAAGGGAATTTCTATTAGAACCAAGTAGGACTGATGCCATGTTGTGGGAGGGCTGTATTTGCATTTTTAAAAAAGTTTTTAATAGATTTTTTTGTAATGGTGTAAGACAGACGAAGCCATCCACTTAATTCAGTCATTTAATAAACATCATATGCCAGCACGGAGCAGCATTGGGGATACTGAGATAAGACTTGCTCTTTGCTTCCCAGCTTGTCAGAAATTTATTTAACTTATTTGACTGGCAAGGATCCTGATATTAAGTAATTATTAAAGTGGAAAAATAATCTAAGTTCTTTTAATAAATCCTTCTTTTGATATTATCACTACTTAAACTAACTCTGGCAGGTTTAATGCTGTAATCTTCACATGAATCACTGATTAGCTTTCTATTTGAGTCCCCACCATACCCAACAGATATTATGCATTCCTTTTTTTTTTTCTTTTAAGAGACAAGATCTTAGCTTGGCACCCGTAACTCAGTGGTTAGGGCGCCCACCACATGCACCGGGGCTGGTGAGTTCGAACCGTGCACGGGCCTGCTAAACAACAAGGACAACAACAAAAAATAGCCAGGCATTGTGGTGGGCGCCTGTAGTTCCAGCTACTTGGGAGGCTGAGGCAAGAGAATTGCTTAAGTCCAAGAGTTTGAGGTTGCTGTGAGCTGTGTCGCCACTTCACTCTACCTAGGGCGATATAGTGAGACTCTGTCTCGAAGAATAAAAAAATAAAAGAAACAGGATCTCGTTCTGTTGCCCAGGCTGCAGTGACATGATCACAGTTCACTGTAACCTCAAACTTCTGGGCTCAAGTGATCCTCCCACCACAGCCTCCTGCATAGCCAGGGCTGTAGGTGTAAACCTTGATGACGCCAGGATAAGTGCTTTTGTTTTGTTCTGTTTGTAGAGTTAGGGTTTCACCTTGTTGTCCAGGCTGGTCTCAAATTACCTAGCCCTAAGGGATCCTCCCACCTCAGCCTCCCAGAGTGCTGGGATTACAGGTGTGAGCCCCTGAGCCCAGGCTGTGCATTACTATTAGTACCAGTGATTCACTGGATTAGCGCTGAGTAGTTTGAAGAAACTCATGCTGATTTCCCACTACCCACCCCACACATGTGCACATTTGAAATTACCTCTCTAGAGCTTACAAAACTCACCAAAAAAAAAAAAAAATCCCTAACATATGTTTATCCTTTTGCTATATATAAGATGAAATCACAATTATGTTTTCACTTGCTTCTCATAATATCCTATGGGATAGTTTAGGCAAAGATTATTTTCTCCATTTTATATTTGACAAAACTGAGTCTTAAATAGAATGATACAGACTCCCACCTCCTTACTCCAAATGTCAGTTTCTTTCCACTGGACTAAACTAAGGCAGTGTCACTTTGAGTCTCTTTGAAGATGGATGAAGAAACTAGCTTTTAATCTACATAACTTCTACCACAGCGAGTGCTGATCCCATTGCTTTGTGTCTCAATTTTCTTTTGACTTATAACCATGTAACTGAATAGTTCTTTCACTCTTCTCTGCCTGGTAATGAATGGCTCCCATATTTTCTTTATAAAGATGAGCCTGAAGGAATGATGTGTCAGCCTCCCAAATCACCATCGGGGGCCTGACAGTAATTATAGGAGTTGGTTCTTTAGGAAGACATCTCATTTTACCTTGCTAACCTTCTAGCTTTGCCCAATTTTATCTCAATTTTTTAGTTCAAACCAAACGGTAATTTTTCTGTGGTGAGGAAAGGAGACAAAGTGTAGGCTGTGTAATGAGAATAGTAGGAAAAAACATACCGAGAATAACTTTATGTTCTATTTTTTATTTTATAATGAAAGGAGACCTATAAAATTACTTCACACTTTTAGGCTTTTAGTCTTTAAGTGAGTGAGATAATACTTCCAAGAGTAAGCATACAATTATGAGCATGTAATGAAAATATAGCTCCTATAGAATATTTCCACACCGTCTGTATTGTGAAATAAGCCATTTGAATATGCAGCTTAACTTGAACAAACTTTCATAAATGTGAACACCCATTTAACTACTACCTAGGTTGAGAAACAGAACAGCTCCAAAGCTTCAAAGCTGCCTGTATGTACTTCGTTCAATTACAACCCTTTTCACCCTAATGATTGTAACTGTGCTAAATTTTATATTTTCCTTTACTTTTCTTTCTAGTTTTTCCATATATCTCTGCACTGTTAAATGACGTACTTTAGTTTGCCTGTGTTTTTGAATTTCATATAAATGGCATCATTCTTTCCTGTCTCGTGTCTCCCACTCACCTTCAGGTTCTGAGATTCATCCACGCTGTTTAAGGAAGCTGCAGTTTGTTAATTTCCAGGGCTGTACAAGATTTCATTACTTGGATATACCACTATTTATTTAACTATTTTCTCTTGATGGATCTATCTTAGCTGTTTCTGGTGTTTAGTTCTTATAATGAATACTGTTGTGAACATTCTCATTCATGTTTCCTGGTACAGGCAGTCCCCGGAGTATAGATGACCCAACTTACGGAGTTAGATACTTATGAACCGGCTTCCAGGCCTTTCCATAAGGATAGTGTATAATTAAATAATTAAATTAACAATTTAGGAGCTGGTTTCTTCTGCACATGTGGACAAACCCACATGATATAAACAGTTCCTTGGTGCTGGCGCTAGTCTCGGTGCTGATGCATAGCATCGCTTTCATTTTACCATGTTTACCATGATTTTGTGAGCTGCGTTTATCCTTATGACCACGCCTTCAAAGTGAAAGTCCACTGCAAGTCCAGCTGAGCTGGCAGTGAAGAGAAAGGTGATTACAATGGAAACAGAAGTGGAAATTAAAGTACTTAGAGAAAGGTCAGGTGCCCTTATTCATTGGGAAAGCCTTAGGCTTCAGTTGCTAACTATTGGAACAATTACAAAGTGGAAATAATGGAACATGTGAAAGGCAGCAGGAAAGCAACAATGAAAGCACCAATGAAAGCATCAATTATTACTAAGTATAGTAGATTAATTATTGAAAAGGAAAAGTTATTATTGATTTGGTTAGAAGATCAAAATAAGCATAACATTCCTATAAGCCTAAGAATTAAAACAAAGAGGACGATAGATTTTATAACTTATTACAGTATTATACTGTGTTATTATATGAACTGTTATAGCATTGTTATTACCATACATGTGCTGTTCATCCGGGATCTGAGTTACATACAAACCTGACCTAAAGATGTTTGCAGGATCGTATCTTATCGGTGTAGTCATACACACACATTTTTTTGTTCAGAAACTCAGGAATAGATTGCCAGTTATAAATGTTTTCCACATTTTCTCCCAGTCTGTGATGTCTCTTAAGGATATATTTTGATAAGTCGTTCTTAATTTTATTTTAACATAAAATGTTTCATCTTTTTATTGTTTAGAAATTTCTTCCTGACACAATGGTGGAAGCCACTCTTCTGTATTATCTTCTAGAAGTGTCGGGTCAGGTTACAGGTTACAGGTCTATGAGCAATGTACAAGGGTCCATTGTCCATATCTTCACCAACACATTGTGATGCCAATCTTTTTATTTGTATTTGTAGTCATTTTGATGGGTATATACTTGTATCTCTTTGCAGTTTTCATTTAAATTTTATAATAACTAATAATACTCAGTAATTTTCCTTATTTTTATTGGATATTTGTATACCTTTGGTAAATTACCTGTTTAAGTTTTTTTTCAAGTTTGTTCATTTTTGAAATTAGATTATTTGATTTTTCTTTATTAACATGCAAATATTCTCTGAATATTTTAGGAAAAAAATCCTCTATCTATAACTGTATTGTTAACATCTTTCTCAGTCTATCTACACCTTGTCTTTACGCTCTTTTAATGATATCTTTGATGAACAGATGTTCTTAATTATAACAAATGCTACTATCTCAAGCTCTTTTCTTTTATAGTTATTGTTACTTCTGTTAACATTTCTTCACCTGTCCAAAATGTCATGAAGATATTCTACTTCGTTTCTTCTAAGAGCTTTATTAATTTACATTTTATTATTTACGTCTAAAAAATCTAGATTATATTAAAATTTTTGTGTGGTGTGAAGTCAAGAGGTAAGGTTTATTTTTTTCTATGTAAATCCATTGACCTAGTACAGTTTATTAAAAGATTATCCTATCCCCCTAAAATTTCAGGGGTGCCTTTGTTAAAAACCAAGTGACCACATGCACACACACACACATTTAAGAACAACATTTTTTCTGTTGTGGGATTGGTTTCTCTCTCCTTATGCCAATGCCACACTGTCTTAATTATTGTCTTTTTAAAGTAAGCTCTAAACTTTGGAGGGGTAAATTCTTTTTCAAAATGGTCTTGGCCATTCTAAGATAGATATTTTGCATATTTATATAAATTTTGAAAACTGATGTTATCACTTTTCACACATACACAAAGCTTGTTGAAACCAATTGAGATGGAATTGAGCCTAGAGATTAATTTTGGGAATCAAACATTTAATAATGTATGGGAAAGACACAATTGTACTTTCTGTCAATCTATAAATGTCTCTATAAGGTCTTCTTTAATTTCTCTCAGACATATTTTGTAGTTTTAAGTTAGAGAAGTTGTACAAATTTTATTAGGCTTATTCCTAGGTATTAGATTTGTTTATACTACTACCAATGGCATTTTAAAAATATAATTGACAAGTTGTGATTTTCTTATGATGGTTTCAGTTAAATTTATTCCTCAGAGCACCTTCTCTAAGGACGGTGAGTTAGCATGACTTCTGATTTTGCAGTATTCTTATTTTAGTAGAGCAAATCATAATCTTGGATTTGACCTATGATTTCAGAATATGTTCTTCCCATGTATATGTTTTCTTTAGTGATGGTCAGACATGCCAATTCAAAATTTAGATTACATTAAATTTAGAAGTAAAAAAAATTTCCAGACCTGGAATTTTGAATACTATGAACACCTAGGGTGACTTATGTCTCATCAGGCTTTATTGTGAATTTCATGTGACACATAAATGTTTCTCTCCTAGATGTCCATTCCTTGGTTTCGCTTCTTTCTATAATAGTTGTTAGAAGATATTTAGCTAAAGCTCCTAGTCCCCATAATAGTAACATAGAAAATCTTTGCACTCCTTCCACTAAAGGCTTTTATAGAACTTTATAGGCATTGTTTGGTAATAAAAAATGTTATTAGAAAGGATATACCAACAATTAAGATTCTTCTCTATATGGCTCGGTGCCTGTAGCACAGTGGTTACGGGGCCAGCCACATACACTGAGGCTGGCAGGTTTGAAATGGCAACACAAAGAGTCTGGCATTGTGGCAGGCGCTTGTAGTCCCAGCTACTCGGGAGGCTGAGGCAAGAGAATTGCTTAAGCCCAAGAGCTGGAGGTTGCTGTGAGCTGTGCCACGGCACTTTACCGAGGGTGACATAGTGAGACTCTGTCTCTAAAAAAAAGAAAAAAGATTCTTCTATGTAACTTCCAATGCTCTTCCTGCCTAACAGGAAAAGAAAAAGAAACCAAATGTCTGGGAAAGAATGAAAGACTAATATGCGTGTTTTTATAATCTATGCTTCTTCAAGGATAAAGCATTTGAAGATTTTCTTTGACAATGTTCAAGATTAACCAGAAAGGAAATGTCCAGATAGTAAGGAAGCCCACTGGATACAAATTCATTGCAATCTTCCCTACAGATTCTGAGCTTCTTGGAGACTAAGTGCGTGTCCACAGACAGTTTGAACCCTGAGGCTTAACCTACTATTTAAATCCCTGGATTACATCTGTTCCCGGAGACAAACATCATTTTGTTCTCTTGGGTCTGCTCCTGGGGTACTTTCTGGTTGAGACTGACAGCAACAAAGCACAACGTCTGTGTGTGTGGGCCCAGGGCCTCTAGGGGGCAGTGTCGCCATCGACCTGGGAGTCACTGGGGGAGCCTGCCCGAGTGAGTGGAAAGAGTCGGGATCAAGCAAATCTGAAAATGCCAGAGGTAGTGGGTTCAAACCCAGCCCTGGCCAATAAATAAATAAATAAATAAATAGAAATAAATTTGCTTATTAAAAAAAAATCTGAAAATGCAGACGTAGGTATGCTCTGTGGCAGCTGGAAATGACAGCAGTCAGTTAAACAAATAGAGAAAGTAATATGTGCGTTTTCACACTGTTTGATGTGGACCCGCCCTTGGAGGGGTATTATGAGCTCTCTGTTCAGTCTGGTATTAAGACTTACAAACAAGTTTTATGTCCTATGTGTTAAGTGCCTTGGAGAAAGGCAAAAGGCGCTGCGCAGATTCAAGAACAGTTACTGTGGGGTGGAGAAGGTGGGGAAGACGTCATCGGAGGTGAGTACCATTGGTACCAGCTCCTAGAGAAGTTGTCAGAGAAAGAAGTGGGAGAGGCTCAAAGGCACAGTGCCTGGACGACGGTGAGCTGTTCCAGTGGGCAAGACAAGGTGGCCTACCTTGCCCTCCGTGCAGCTCCCCTCTAAGCGAATATGTCCTTTTTTAAAATTTCCTTGCTTATTATTTATTTATTTGTTTATTCATTTATTTATTTTGTTGAGACAGTGTCCCACCCTATGCCCTGAGCAGAGTGCAGTGGCCTCACAGCTCACTGCAACCTCAGACTGGGGCTATGGGCATCACTCACGCTGCCTTGGCCTCCACAAGCCGCTGGGGTTACAGGTGCGACCCCCCGGCTAGGTTTTTCATTTGTTTTAGGAGTCGGGGTCTCATTCTCGCTCAGGCAAGTCTCAACTCCTGAGCCCAAGCAATTCACCCCCACAGGGCTGGGCAAATATGTCTTTTAATATTTTCTGATGGGTCAGAAAGTCCGTGAACCCTCTTCATCAATGTTACTAATTTCCACCACTCTTTGGGCTTCTTCCCTAAGAGAATGAAGACTGATTTGGTTTGAAGCAAATGGGGAGGTTTTGCTATCTGGTTGAAACCAGAACCGCCCAAGGGAGGTAAGAAATACGAGCCCTCACTCTGCTACCACATTCCAAGGCAAGGGCATGGTATGGGGAGAAACTGTAGCAGGGAAGATGAAATATGTCACTGTATCAGATAACTGCTCACTTTTCCCCTTGTAGCTTCTTTTTGTGAGCTCTAGACATCATGGGCTTTCTGGACTTAAATACTAAAGGATCCAGAATTTTTAGACATCTTGATATTGGGTCCTTCTCCTCACTCAGCATCAATGAATCAAACAAGTACCTAGAAAAACAGGTCTCACCAGCCATCTGGGGGTGGGGGCAGCACACATCCTATGAAAAAATGAGTTCAGGTTATCACTGACTAGCTCATTGACTATTTGATGTGATGTGGGGTAGGGGGAGTCACTTTGTTTAATTCTAGAGTTAAAACTCTAGACCCTTAGTGCCTAAGGGAGAGATCTGCAGACCTTTTTCCAATTCCATTTGACACAATATTTTAACTAACTTTAGTGCCTGGGACAGAACAGGCATTTAGTCAATAGCCATGGAATAAATCGTAGGACCGCAAAAACATTTCCTAAATAATTGTGGACCACACTTTTTTTTTTTTGTAGAGACAGAGTCTCACTTTATGGCCCTCAGTAGAGTGCCCTGGCCTCACACAGCTCACAGCAACCTCCAACTCCTGGGCTTAGGTGATTCTCTTGCCTCAGTCTCCCAAGTAGCTGGGACTACAGGCGCCCGCCACAACACCCGGCTATTTTTCTGTTTTTGCAGTTCAGCCGAGGCCGGGTTTGAACCCTCAGGTGGTGTCTGTGCCTCAGCGAGTAGGGCGCCAGCCCCATATACCCAGGGTGCAGAGTTGAAACCCAGCCCTGGCCAAACTGCATCAAAGAAATATCCGGGCATTGTGGCCGGTGCCTGTAGTACGAGCTACTTGGGAGGCTGAGGCAAGAGAATTGCCTAAGCTCAGGAGCTGGAGGTTGGTGTGAGCTGTGTGACGCCACGGCCCTCTACCAAGGGCAATTAAGTGAGACTCTGTCTCTACAAATTAAAAAAAAAAAAAACTGTGGAGCAGCCTGTCTTCTCAGAACCCTTCTTCATTCTGTCCCCTTCTGTACTGCATCAGACGTGTTGGTCGTCTTGTGTGTGTGGTGTTAATTAAAATAGCTCTCAATTTTTGAGGAGGAATAAAAGCTGGCGATGCTTACTTATATAAATATATTTCTTAGGATTATGTTAATTTTAGATAAGCATATCACTGTTTCCTTCTGTTATTCTAATTAAAATAAACTCCATTTTATTTGATCTTTGGCATGTACCTTCCTAGGCTCCCTGATTAGATTACGTTCTCTTTGAGGAAAGTGCTTAACCTGTCTTAACACAATAACTAAGTAAACGAGATGAGGTATATATTTACCAGTGTGATGTAAGCATTCCTAATTCCATATGAAATCAGCACATTATACCCCACAAGTGCATAAATTTATACATGATCTATGTGTTTGTGATTTCATAAAAAATAAAAATTAAAAAAAGTAAACAACCAAGCAGATATTAGTAAAAGATATAAATACACATTTCATTGAGCACTGGAAATCAAGGGGATCCAATAAACATGAGAATACGCTCAACTTCAAAAAAAAATCAGCAATCAATGAATCTTGTATATTCTGTTCTATAATAATAATTCTGTTGTAGTTACTTGTCCTACCCAGCTCTATTGTGCCCGAGGAAATGTGGCCTGGAAAGAAGTTTGGGCTTGTTAGTAGTCACAGATCTAAGAATAAGGAAGGAAGGCCCTAAATTCACAAGTATAACTTTGGTGCTAATTTGGCAGATTTTTTTTCCTTCATTTTTTAGCATTGTTTTTCTTATCTGTAAAATGAAGGGATTTGGGCTAGATGGTCGCTAAAATTTCTGTCATTCTATAGCTCTGCAGAAAGAAATTAGTATAAACCTAAACTATCTTTGATTTATCCATGATTAAAGTTATAATGGAAGCCTGAGACTCTAAGTTATGCTTTTTTTGTTTTTTTAAAGCCAGAACCGTGAGAGCTAGATAAGCTGTTGACACAAGTGCTTTTGAGAGTGGAACATGGAGTAATTACTAGCTTATATTAAAATAGACAAAGGAAAAGGTTGGTAAATATTAGCATATCACCAGTGACCACAAAATTTAAATAAACCTGTGCTTACCTGCTTCTAATCATTAGAAAAATGGAATTTATATCTCAATAAGCTAACTAAAAGAAAAAAACTTCCCCGTAATATTAATTTTTTATTTAAACAGTACTTCCAAAGTAGTTGGCTTATGTCTTTGAAGTTGAGTTTATTCTAATTTACATGAATTAAAGAAAAATAACTTTTGTAGCAAACTATATGAAGTCATGACCTCTTCTTCATGGGAGGCTGTGTGTGCTCAAAAACTATAATAATTAACGTGCCATGACCTCACCAATTTTGTTTTCTTTGACTTAATCAGCATCTAAATGGTAGATTCTCTTAAAATGAGAACACATCTCAGATACTATTCCCAGTAAGTAGTCATTTTAATTGTGGTAGTAAAAGAAATATCTTTGGCTCAGCGCCTGCGGCTCAGGGCTAAGGCGCCAGCCATGTACACCTGAGCTGGCGGGTTTGAATCCAGCCTGGGCCCACCAAACAACAATGACGGCTGCAACCAAAAAATGGCCAGGCATTGTGTCGGGCGCCTGTAGTCCCAGCTACTTGGGAGACGGAGGCAAGAGACTCGCTTGAGCCCAGGAATTGGAGGTTGCTGTGAGCTGTGATGCCACAGCACTCTACCCAGGGTGACAGCTTGAGGCTCTGTCTCAAAAAAAAAAAGAAAGAAAGAAAGAAAGAAATATCTTTAACAGATGAACTTTAAAACACAAGACAGAGTATTCATTTTTTTACATTATAAGGCACACTTTTTGGGTGTGGGACACAAGTACAATAGGAACTCTACTTAACAAGTGAAACATTATAACCTAATTTTTTGTACCCTCACATTAATCTGAAATAAAAAATTAAATAAATAAAGTTTATTTTTAGAAATATAATGGTCATCTCAACCAACCTGCTCTGGAAAATTGTGCTACCTAATGCCTGCTCATTTTTGATAAACAGTGACACATTTATAATAACTTTAATGAATTTATTGCATTACTGAAAAAGTTCAACAAATTTCGTGTTTGGTAAGATAATTCAAAACAACTGGTAAATACTCGTGATATAAGCCTCCTTTTCCATCACTTTAGCCTTGGGTGGGTGGGGGGGCTCTTGGTACAAGGGAGATGGTATTAATTCTCTCATCTGGCCACTTTGGAGGTCCCCCTTCCATTGCCTTCTTCTGTCTTAGTATCTGAAAAAGCTTTTCTTCCTGTTGCCTCCACAATCTGATGACACTCTCTGCGGAAGGGTCCACGGTGTCTCCCAGCTCCACAATCTGATGACACTCTCTGCGGAAGGGTCCACGGTGTCTCCTAGCTCCACAATCTGATGACACTCTCTGTGGAAGGGTCCACGGTGTCTCTCCACTGCACAGTCTGATGACGCTCTCTGCGGAAGGGTCCACGGTGTCTCCCCACTCCACAGTCTGATGACACTCTCTGTGGAGGGTCCACGGTGTCTCTCCACTGCACAGTCTGATGACGCTCTCTGCGGAAGGGTCCACAGTGTCTCCCAGCTCCACAGTCTGATGACACTCTCTGTGGAAGGGTCCACGGTGTCTCCCCACTCCACAGTCTGATGACACTCTCTGTGGAGGGTCCACGGTGTCTCTCCACGGCATAGTCTGATGACACTCTCTGCGGAAGGGTTCATGGTGTCTCCCCACTCCACAGTCTGATGACACTCTCTGTGGAAGGGTCCACGGTGTCTCTCCACTGCACAGTCTGATGACACTCTCTGTAGAAGGGTCCACGGTGTCTCCCCACTCCACAGTCTGATGACACTCTCTGCGGAAGGGTCCACGGTGTCTCTCCACGGCACAGTCTGATGACACTCTCTGCGGAAGGGTCCATGGTGTCTCCCCACTCCACAGTCTGATGACACTCTCTGTAGAAGGGTCCATGGTGTCTCCCAGCTCCACAGTCTGATGACACTCTATGCGGAAGGGTCCACGGTGTCTCACAGCTCCACAGTGTGATGACACTCTCTGTAGAAGGGTCCACAGTGTCTCCCAGCTCCACAGTGTGATGACAGTCTTTGCGGAAGGGTGCATGGTGTCTCTCCACTGCACGGTCTGATGACACTCTCTGTAGAAGGGTCCACGGTGTCTCCCAGCTCCACAGTCCGATGACACTCTCTGTGGAAGGGTCCACAGTGTCTCTCCACTGCACGATCTGATGACACTCTCTGTAGAAGGGTCCACAGTGTCTCCCAGCTCCACAGTCTGATGACACTCTCTGCGGAAGGGTCCACGGTGTCTCTCCACTGCACAGTCTGATGACACTCTCTGTAGAAGGGTCCACGGTGTCTCCCCACTCCACAGTCTGATGACACTCTCTCTGCGGAAGGGTCCACGGTGTCTCTCCACTGCACAGTCTGATGACACTCTCTGGAGAAGGTTCCACGGTGTCTCTCCACTGCACGGTCTGATGTCACTCTCTGTAGAAGGGTCCACGGTGTGTCCCAGCTCCACAGTCTGATGACACTCTCTGCGGAAGGGTCCACGGTGTCTCTCCACTGCACAGTCTGATGACACTCTCTGCGAAAGGGTGCACGGTGTCTCTCCACTGCACGGTCTGATGACACTCTCTGTAGAAGGGTCCACGGTGTCTCCAAGCTCCACAGTCTGATGACACTCTCTGCAGAAGGGTCCACAGTGTCTCTCCACTGCACAGTCTGATGACGCTCTCTGTAGAAGGGTCCACAGTGTCTCCCAGCTCCACAGTCTGATGACACTCTCTGTGGAAGGGTCCACAGTGTCTCCCCACTCCACAGTCTGATGACACTCCCTGTGGAAGGGTCCATGGTGTCTCTCTGCAGTGCCGTGGCTGTGTTCTTTAACATATTTAACCACTCTTAGCTTAAAGCTCACAGGGTGCAAAAACTGGATATTTTCCAAGGGACTTTGCAATAATTTTTGTAAAAATATCAGCCAGATTGCTAACTCCTGTCGATTAGCCCACATCACAAAATCCCAAAGCTACAGATGTTAGCGTGGATGTGGAGAGAAGGGAACCCTTCTATACCACTGGTGGGAATGGAAGCTAATACGACATTTTTGGAAAGAAGTTTGGCGAATACTCAAGGAACTAAAAGTACACCTACTGTTTGATCCTGCAATTCCTCTACTAGGTATTTACCCCAGATGATCAAAAATTATTTTACAACAAACATTTGAACCCGAATGTTTATTGCAACCCAGTTCATAATTGCCAAGACATTGCAGGATCTAACAGTAAACCTACTGTTATAACAATAAACGGTAAACCTACAGTAGGTTTACAGTAGGTTTACTGTTTGCTCCTGCAATTCCTCTTCTAGGTGTATACCCAGATGATCAGAAATTATTTTACAACAAAGACATTTGAACCCAAATGTTTATTGCAGCCCAGTTCATAATTGGCAAGATATGGAAACAGCCCAAGTGCCCATCGACCCAGGAATGGATTAAGAAATTGTGGTACATGTACACCATGCAATACTACGCAGCCATAAAAAGATGGAGACGTCATATCTTTTCTGTTTACCTGGATGGAGCTGGAACATATTCCTCTTAGTAAAGTATCTCTTGAATGGAAAAAAATAGTATCCAATGTACTCAATACTACTATGAAATCCATATATAATCACCTCCACATTCATATGCATGATAAAACTTAAGTATAGTCCAGAAAGTGGAAGGGAAAAAGACCGAGGGGGGAGGGCAAGGGGAAGGTGGGAGAGGAAGGGTATTTGGGGGGACCTCAGCTAATGTGCATGATGCAATGATACATTTCAAAACTATTAGGAAAAGAGTATAATTGTGATGGATGTGTTACTTAGTTCAATGTAAGCATTTTACATTGTATATCAAATCAGTACACTGAACCCCACAAATGCATCAATGTACAAAGTTATGATTTAATAAAAACAAAAAAATAGTGTACAAAAAGAAATATGTCATTCTTCATTGGCTGAAAATACTTTTGTTTTGAGCTCATTGTCAGTTTAACAAAACCGATTACCATATTCGATTGTACAATTTTGCATACAGGTATCACTATTGCTTAAAAAGAGTTACAGTTTTAATGCATAAGCATAAATAAAAGAATGAAAACATTTGTATAGATACAGAATTAGTACTTCCCATGTATATGCATCCTTATTTTTCTCTCTTTTCCCTCAAAAATTTAGGCAAAAATGTCTGGTAATGGACAATGCCTAATGGAACTAGACAGAAATCTGTGTTACTAGAAAGTGATATGATGAAATAATTCATAGTCTTTACAGAATGTGTCTGATTTGGAAGTTAAGAGTTATGAAAACTAGTTTACCAGTAACTTCCTATTTATCAATTAAATCATATATTTGAATGTTGAGTTAACTGAGAATAGCAACTATGAATATTCAAGGATAAGAATAAATTGAGATACGTATGTGAGTCTATGTGTGAAATAGTTGCATATCTCTGTAAGGGTAAAAAAAATTAAGAGCAATTATATTTAAGGTGGAAGTCACTTTGAAGGCATCTAATTTTTTCTTCTCAATTTTATTCCACATAAATAAACTGTGGCAAGGAGGAGACCCAGCTGACAGCAACCAGCAGTGTACTCACTGTGGAATTCTCTGTGAGTGGAATAAAAATTTTCTCTGTGAACTTGTCTTTGTAGATATCAGATTGTCTGCTATGAACTTAGTGGATTATACCAGATAATAACTCTGATTCATTTTGACTCTAGTATTCTATGATTCAGTGATTTTATGATGTATAAAATCATTATACAATGTTTATATTATATAATAGAATGTCAGAAGACTTTAATTTTGTTTAAAAATCTGGACTGAAATTCTACTTTAAAAAAAAAAACTGAGAGAAAAAACAAAAGCCAGTTTAGAAAGACAAAAATCCTAGAAGTGACACAAATTAAGACCAAAACTGTAATTGACTTATTTGTCAGTAATTTACGAGTTGAATTATTATAGGCCTTTTGGGAATCATCTTGCCTTTACATCTGACTTACTAAATTTTCCATTTTTTTATACATTTAATCTAAGTACAATGTTTTTCAGTTAAGAATACATCAGAATAAGGTTCAGGAAATAATTCAGTGAAGAACAGTTACAGCTTCAGCCTAGAGGATGAAATGTGCTATATTTTAAGAGCCTTTGCTATAATGATATTATCAAATTAGTCATATTATAAAGCAAATTATGGGGAGACTATTAATAGTAACGTGTCTGTGGGTAATGTAGAAATTTCTATGATGATTTAAGAAAATTTTCTTTCTTAAGAAAGAATTCCCTATTATGCAGCCTTAAAGAAAAATGGAG